>CAUYSK010048691.1:0-20371 GCA_963575035.1 Avahi laniger | reverse complement strand
GTCAAATTCACAGAGAAGGAAAGTAGAATAGTGATTACTAGGGGCTGGGGGTGTGAGGGAGAATGGGGACTATTGGCTAATTGGTATAGAGTTTCAGATTTGCAAGATGAAAAGAGTTCTGGAGATTGATTGCTCAACAATGTCGTTGTATTTAGCATTACTAAACCACACACGTGAAAATGGTGAAGATAGTAAATTTTATGTGTATTTTACCACAATTAAAAATTTAAAAGAAAGAAGAAAAAGAAATCTCTCTATTCTTTTGCATTCCTAGGCTTACTGCAAAAAATTATCCTTCCCTGTGTGACTTGGGTAAGGTGAGGGAGGGCCCCCTTGTTTGCCTGTGACCAGGCCAGACACAGACTTTCCCAATTCCCATTCTTTGCCTGATGAGTGATTTACTGAAGTGTTCGTCTGCATTGATTAATCTGGACAAGATAACCACCAGCTTTACTTGGCCAAACTTTAGTCAGGCATCTCCTCTCTGCATGGGCCCCTGGACCTTACTTGCCCTGGAATTTAAACAAACGTTTAAATGTAGAACTGCCCTTCCTTTATGACCCTCCGCCAAACTGGCTGACCACGGAAAGAAACATTTCCTGGCCAACTCTAATCTTGCCACCTGTTCACCACTTCTCCACACCCAGTTCTGGCAAGCCTTGTTTGCTCCTTCTTGTAAGAGAAAAGCCCTTTCTGCTTGACCTTTGAGAAGCTTGCAGATACTATTGTTAAAGCGTTCTTCCTACTGCAGTAGACTTTCGAATAAATCCTAAAGCCTCTCCTTACCTAAGTCCAGATTTGTTTTTATTTGACACTTGCAAAGTATGAGAATAACGTTTGTCCCATTTAACATATGGAATATAGCAAAAAGATATTTAACGCATGAATTGTTTATATACAGTAGGCAACACTTATAATTGGAATATGTGAGTCTAATTGTGTAGTATATATGTATACATATTTAAGTGTGCTAGCTAAACTTCATTATAATACTGTCCTAGGGTATTATAATTTTTCTTTATAAATATTTTATTTGGAAAACTGTTACTCTGTTTTATCGGCTGTCAGGTAATACTTTTAAATTGGCAGTTTAGTTCAGGAAAACGTTAAATTGAAGACTCTTAGACACCTGTATAGGAGATAAAAAGTTAGGCTCACCTGGTTTGGTTTTTTATATGAGATTTTATCCTAGCACATTCTAAAATCACCACTTCTTTGTTTTGACTCTATGAATTTATGAATTGAGACTGAAAGCAAGTGCTCTTTGCAGTAAAACTTAACAACTTTTGACTGTAACCAGTACTTCTTAGGTTTTAAATTCCGTTTTGATTTTAAATTCATAGTGGTTTCAAAATGATTTCCTTTAGATTTTTAAATTGTAGCCGTGTGCAAGCCTTTTGTCAGAATTTCATACAGGGAAATTGTGATAAATCAGTAACCATAATAATTAACCTAGGCAAAGTTCTTACCAAGAACACAGCCACCAGTCAAGCTCAAGGGGATGTTAACATGTCAACAGACTTTCAAGGTCAAGTCTAAATATTTTCTTTATTTAATGTAAAGAGGCCTATTCTGGATTTTTCTTTTTTCTTGCCTTTTTTAAAATATCTTTCTACTTTTAACTGGTAATTTTTGAGGAAGTATGATGCTCTGCAGTCACTAAATTTAGTATCTAGAAAAAACAGAAGATTTATGTTTTTTAAGGTCTTCATATATTTTATATTAAAATTTCCATACATTTTCTTGGCCATTTATTGAGCCTTGTATGGCAGATAATAAGGGGTATGAGATGGCTATACAGAGAAATACAGTGATTTCTTCTTGCCCCTGCCCCAGGCCTATCACTACTGGAAAGTTCCAATTTCACACCATATACTCCAGCCATCCATGCATTTGAGTGACTTTGCCTGCTTATTAATTTTCTGGTGCTCTTGTGCTCTTCTTTGCAATACACATGAATATCAAGGGTATGGTATTTTCTTCCCCCCCCCCCCCATTTTCTTTTGTTGCTAGGTCCTAGATAATCTGAACTCATTTATCTGTTGAGCTGATTATATTTGGAAAGGGCTGATGGTACTTTCTGAAAAATCAGCAAAAACCTTTTTAGGTGGTGAACTTGGAAGTTATTGTCCAGTGCAGAACTATGACCTTTGACAGTATCAGCTGTAATTCCCTCACTCTCCAGCTAAGGAAATTAGGCCAAGAGAAATTTAGCGTTTGTCTCCTGCCACCAGAGTGACAGAACAAGGCTCTAGACCCCTGGTCACAGCCACAGGACCACAGATTACATTGGCTCAGGTGTGAGTCACATAAAAGTCAGGTACCTTGCATTAAAGGCTAAATCATAATTTTTCTACTTTGCACATATGACAGAAGGAAGAGATCAAACTTTAGACACAAATAACTAGATATCTGGACTCTCTTGATAATGACAGACTATGATACTGTCATAGGTCAGTGTTATTTAGACAGGTGGTGCCCAGGAACAAACAAATGTGAGCCATAAGACCTTGTGTCCAAACCAGATCTTTCTATTTTCTTCTAAATGTTTTCTTCTTAGTTGCTTGGGCCATCTTGATTGCAGTTTCTTAACTTAAAACAAAGCTTCCTGATTGGCTGCCATCCCTTTAGTGGGCTTATGACATCAGGCAGACAGAATGCACTGAGGAGAAACACTTTGTGTGGCCAGATTACCCAAAACCACTTTTCAAAATTGAGAAGCAAAACTGTCATGAGTGATAGCATTGCAGCTATGCTTGTGTAGTCATGCGCTTCTGAGGAGCACCAGATTTAAATGATTAAATTAAAAAAAAAAACTTTTCTGTTGTTAATGAAAGTTGCATGATCAAAAGGAATTGCAGAGAGTAAGGCTCTGGGAAGTTGGACAGCCCTGGGGTTGCGTGGTCACCACCTGTTCAACTCTGGGGGTTGGCTGGTGTGAGAGTACCTGAGCCTCTCATGACTGTGGCTGTCCCTCTGTAAAGCATGGGATGCTCTTTAGGAGCTTCCAAAATTAAGATCCATGCAATCAGATTCCAAAACTAAGAGTTTCATTGTCAAAACCAGTAACCTTTATGCCCCCCTAGGTTTGCCCATGGCCTGAAAAAGACATAGCAACTGTACACTCATTCCAAAACGATCTTATTCCTTGAAATCTGCTAAAAGTCCAGCAGAAAATTCCAAGAAATGTCCTACTTCAGGAATGGTTGCCTTAAATATCACACACTGAGTTCAGATGCCTCATTTCAGGCCATGGCTGGGGCTTAGGAAATCTGTGTTTGTTCATTTCTCCAGGAGACCCTTTCTGTTCTTGCCTCTGTCGCAGTGTGTTGTGATAAATAATGCAGTGCCTTCCCAACAGTTTCCTTAGCCATACGAGGGGTACATTTTAAAAAGAGAACAAGCAGACACAGAAATGGAAATTAACCCCAGGCCTGCCAGCCTCCATCAGGAATAATGGCGTCACATAATTCCAGGGTTAAATGAGAAGTAGGTGCCTTTTTACTGAGTTCGGCTCTTTGTCCTTGCTTTAGTGTGTCATTGTAGCAACTGTCATGTAAGGTTAATGACAGCCCCTCATTACCCTTGTCAAATATGTAATAATGTGGCCCAACAACGGGTCTGAATGGCTTCTGCTTGTCAGATCCCTATGTTTTGCCTAGCAGATGGTCACTGTGTTTGGAGAGGCCCTCGCTCAGATCCATCACTCTGATATCCTGAACACGTGTGTGCGGGAAGCATTTTCCCCTGATGGGACAGTGTGTGGCTAGAATGCTAATTGAGCACAGCAAGACAACTGCAGACTTCGCCCTCCCTCCTCCCCCAAATCCCTGTTCGTTTTCTGTGAGGCTCCAAGGGGAAAGAGAGAAGACAGGACCTTTCTTGCCTCGCTCCTCCTATTATTTCCGGTGACACACAACACTTTTCAGCTGTGATATGCACCCGTTTGCAAACCCTTTATTTGGCTCACTTAGGATGCAGCACCCATGAAATTTAGACACATTCTATTCTCAGAGATGTAGAAACAAAGGGGAAAAAGCCTCGGAGAGGAAAGAGGTAGGGAGCAGGGCTCACTGGAAAAGAGCGACAGGCCAGGTGGCAGGAAACTAGAGTCCCAGCCTGTGACCTTGAGCAAAGTCACTTTCTCCCTCCTGGGTTTATTCCCCTGGGAAGGTTGCCTGGTGAAGGAGGTGACAGAGACACTCAAGGCTGGATAGAAGATGGCTTCTCTGTCCTGCCTCAGAGATTCTCCAGCGGGCTCTTGCTATTCTCATCCTCATCTTTTTCGTTAAGCCACTTTCTCAAACACGAATGGTGGTTCCCAGTTGTTTCCAAAACCAACTTAAACTCTGAATAACACCTCCGGAGTTAGTGACAAAACAAGTCATTCTTTTTTTCCATATTAATCTGTTCCCACAATTTTTCAGGTCGCACATACCTCTTCAGACACAAATCTATCTACTTTTTCTGTGCTCGAGTTTCCTTGGCTTCAGGTCTTTGCTTGTGCCTGATCTCTCATGTGAAGCTCTTGGACGCTCCCTCGAATAAGCCCCTATTCGTCAAAAGCATTTTAAGGGCCTTCCTGAATATATTTTCCCACTAGCCCAACATAGCTCTGGTAACCACTGCTTTTCCAAATACTCTTAATAAATAAGAATATTCATTGAAAATAATAGAACTTAGGAGCTTAGAAATCATTTCATGTACCCACTTCATTTTGAAGATGATAAAGTCAAGTCTGCATTGGTTAACACCAAGCTGGTCAAAGAGCTAATACATTACCAAGACCAGCACCTCAGTTTTTTGATTCTGAGTTTAGCCTTTTTTTCCATGATAATAGATTACCCCTGCACCCATATTTTGTCATTTAAGAGCTAGCTTGTCATTATCATTTGTGTTCATGTTCTTTTCTGCAATAGATAAAAAGCACCTTGAAGGCAGACACGGCAATGTTTTCCTTTGTTGGACCGACAGACCCACATAGTTTTGTGGGCACAGGGAACAGTCATATCAGGGAGTATATATAAACTGCAGGTCACAGAATTGATACCAATTCTCTTTGTAATCTCCCTGACATTTAGCACTTTGCCAGATTGTCTGCTGGCACTCTTCTCTTGGTACTAATCTAACAAGTGGCATTTTCTTTTTTATCTTTTTACACGCCCCACCCAAGACCAGTGAGTCACTGTGAAGCGATCATCATGAGCAAAATGTCATGTTAGGAGTTAGGGGGCAGAGAAGCCTACAGACCAACACAGAGGCATCAACTGTCCTGGACTCCATTGGTGGTGAAGAAAACCCGCTTCTACACAAACCTGTTAATCATTTTAGGAGTGATGATGAAATAAATTAAGGGAACCACGTCCTGCCTTTCCAGGATGAAAAAGGTAATAAATCCTCAGATCTTCCTAACCCAGTCTCCAAAGAGAAAGACACTATTTCAAATGATTTTAAATTGGCATTTACTGAGTGGTTTTTTTTTTTCCCTCCCTTTTCATCAAATATGTGGAAATTTCAGCTTAAGTGTTAAATAACTTTGTTTCTTAGATCTGAATGATCTGTTTTCTTTATTTTATTCCGGATACTCTTCCCTTAAAGGTTTCTCATATTGTTTCATTTAGTTGCAGTCGTGCTCAAAATCATACAGCATATAATACATTACTTTCATAGATTTTCTAAGCCATAGTGATTATTTCCTCTGAATATCATAGAATTTATACAGATGGTTCCCGATTTATGATGGTTCAATTTATGACTGTTTGACTTTACTGTGGTGGGAAAGGGATGGTTACTCAGTGTGCTTCTGAACTTACAATGGGCTTATGTCTCGATAAACCCATGGTACTATTTTCAACTTACAACAGGTTTATCAAGAGGTAACCTCATCATAAGTCAAAGAGCATCTGTATTCTGTTGTTTGACAATCATACCTTTCTTTGTCAACATTTATGGAGTACCTAATATGTCAAATATTATTCTAAAATATAGAAAGAAGACAAAATTCTTGGTCAATAAACACTATTCAGTGGTAGATACAGGTATATAAACAGATAAACATTATTCACTTATCCTCTTACTACATCATACTTCTTCTGATCTGATCCAATCCTCTCTCCTTAAATCTTGCTGTCTGCCTTCAAGAATTCTGACTCCATACTCTGCAACCCTCCCTATATCCCCAAACTGTTCCCTAAATGCTGCCTCCTCCTCCTCAATCCTTACTTGGCACCCAGCTGTTCCAAAAGTCATGGCTTTCTTATTAGGGATTCATTATTTATTTTCTCATATCACAGTAATTCAAGGCTTGGAGTTAATGTCAGTGTCCTCTTCGATCCCCATTGCCAATTTCAGGTCATTATTTCTGCTCTACTGCTATGGTATGAATGTGTCCCCAAAATCCATATGTTGGAAATGTAATCACTACATGACAAGATGGCGGGGTCTGATGAGAAGTGATTAGGCCATGAAGGCTCTGCCCTCATATAGTTTAATGCCTTTATCTCAAGACTGGGTTCTTTACCACCAGAGTGGATTGTTTATAAAAGGACAAATTCAGCCCCCCTTGTTTGTCTCTTAAGAGAGTTCTCTCTTGCCCTTCTACCTTCTGCCATGAGATGATGCAGCACAAAGGCCCTCACTGGTTGTAAGTCTTTCCATCTTGGACTTCCCAGCCTCCAGAACTGTAAGAAATAAATCTCTGTTCTTTATAAATTACCTAGTCTCAGGTATTCTGTCATAGCAGCACAAAATGAACTAAGACATCCACCTAATAAAATATTATGACCCCATCCTACTTCTTTTAGCTTTATACCATCTGGTAAAACCACCTGTCTCTCCTTATTGTGTGGTCTGCTAATCTCTTGGTAACCAACTTCTCATTTATGATGAATTCTGGATCACATGCACAGCGACAGAGATGGCCTCTCCCACATGCTGACCTCTCAGTCCCTTGGCAACTTATCCCTGGTGATTTTTCTCTGTATTCTTTCCCTGCCATCTTCCCCCATAGTCACCTTCTGGATATTGTACTACATTTAAAACAAACCAAAATGGCCCATTTTCTTCTTCCTGCTTCACTTGTCAAAATATGTCCTGGCAATATCAATCCATAGATTTCTATCATCTCTTTTTTCCACCCATTTTCTCCTGCTTCCACTGCCTCTTTTCTAGTGAGGATTCCATGATAAATCATTATCATCACTTCTTTGCAAAAGCCCTCGATTGCTTTGCCCTTGTTTTAGCCACCATATTTTCTATCCACAATATTTCTTGGCAAAACCCCAAACCAGGACAAATCTAACCATCTGTCTCCCCTATGGCTACATCTGAGCAGCTGATTGTTGCTGGTGGAAATTATAAACGGGGCAGACAGGTTTTTCTTCAATTGTATCAATACCATTTTAAATGGGTACTTAATATGGCCCAGAAATCTTACTGTGTTTCTCCAGTAAGCTGGCCCTAAAAGAACGTTCCTATATCTCTTCCTGTTTCTTAATCCTGTCCCCATCTCTTTCCTACCAACAATTGTCACTCAATATTCCTTCTCCATGTTTGGACGCTTCTGGTTCCTTGTTCACACAGCATCCAGAGAGGTTTTTTAAAAATTCAAAATGGATTAAATTTGTTCCCTAGTGAAGCCACTAAAATGATGCCTCATTGTAGCATAAAAAAGTGCAAACTCCTTGAGATAGTCCAGTCCCTGTCTGGATGTCTAACTGTGTTTCTCACCTCTCAGCTGCTCTCTGGCCAGGCCCACCTCTGCTGTTGGTCTTCTCTGGGTTCCTTGATTACACCAGCTTCTGCTCCTTCTGGCTGCTCCACACTTGCTGCTTTTTCTTTGCTGGAGTAACTCCTTTGGTCTCAGGTTAAATGCCACTTCCTCAGAAGCACGTTTCCTGAACCCTCCGTTCTGAACCGTTTCCCTCTTAGCTTCTCTTGTGGCACACAGTTCTTGCTCCTCACGGCATCATTACAACTTATAATTTACATTTTCTTGTGTGATTACTTGTTTAATTTCTATTTCTTCCACTGGGTTCCATGAAAGAAGAAATGGTGTGTGTTCTGTTCATCATTGTCTATTCCACAGGTATTAGAGTCATTGACATGTAGCAGGAGCTTAATAAATATTTGTCAACTGAATGAAAAGTGCTATGAACAAATTATTGTTCAAGGAGGGCTTTGCCTGGAAAAAGCAGGGAAAAATGTTCACTGTAGAATGATCAGTTGAAGGGGAACTATGAGGTTGTTTGACAAGAAAAGAAGGAAATGCATTTCAAGTGGAGGGAATAACCTAGAAAATCATGGAGCTGTGAAAACCTGGTGTGTCAGTGGAAAGGTCTCTTCGCTGAGGTAAACTGCAGGCCCCAGGGAGGTGGTGAGGTAAGTGTGGGAGGGGGCATAAAGGCGCCCCCAAAGATGTCCCTGGAAACTGGGAATATGCCGTTACATGACAAGGGAGAATGAAGGTTACAGCTGTCGGTATGGTTGCTAATCAGCCAACCTTGAGAGGCAGAGAGCATCTGGACTCTCCCGGTAAACTCAGTGTAGGATTAGAGGCCTTGAATGTGGAGGAGAGGAGGCAGAACAGTCAGCGTCAGGGTAATTTGGTGTGAGAAAGGCTCGACTGTAGTTGCTGACTTTGAAGGTGAAGAAGGGGGCCATGTGGGAAGGAATACGGACAGCTTTTAGAATCTACAAACAGCAAAGAAACGACTTTTCCCTGCGGTCCCAGAAAGGAATATGACCCTGCTGGCACCTTGATTTTATCCCAGTGAGATCCAAACTTCAGACTTCTGACCTCTGGCACAAATAGAAAGATGACAAATTTGTGTTTTAAGACACCAAGTTTGTGGTAACAGGAAACTAATGCAGGGATGAAGCTATGGATGCAAACTGCAGTCAGACTGTGAAAAGCCCTCTCAGGTACTCCAGGCAGTGGGGAAACAGGAGGTAATTTAACACGTGGAAGCAGCAGGGTCAGCTTGGCTTTGTGAGAAGATCACTCCGCGTCAGTGTGTCAGCTCCACTGGAGGCCCAGCGACAGCACAGAGGCCGCTGTGAAAACTTCTAAGCAATCCCCATGAAACTGAAAGAAGGCCCTAGAGACATTTTTATTATCACACATTGTTGTTATATTTAGCTCTTGTGCTTTCATAAATTTATGTTTTATTTCTCAATTTAGAATATGAGTTTCTGAAATATAATCATTTTTTAAAAATACCAGGTTGTATCTTCCTGAATTCCTAATAGCAACTGTTCATTAAATATTTATTGATCCTGTAGTGGATTAAAACCAGGAAAATTTTCTTACTTCTCTGGATTTGTATAAATTTTTTTAGACAAAATAGAAAGGACGGGTGTGAGGAATAGCAATTGGCAATCATTGTTCTTCTACCAACTGGCTCCATCTTCTAGGGCCATGGTTTCCTAGTACGGAAAACAGGCATTACAGTAATTCCTACTCTCCAAATTCAAAAACATGAATAGGATAAACTTGAAAAGAACATCGATTATTGGGAGAGGCAGCCCTCATTCTGAGGCTCTAAATTCAAAGCAGAATTCTCAAAACACCATTGATCATGCAACATCTGCCTATCTAACTGGGGCTCGACTGAAATCACTGGGACCTTAATTTTTGCCTGCTTTTGAAGAGAGTGTGACAGAGGATTATAAAAAGCTGTGTGTTGGTTTAGTTTGTAGCTGCCTTCTTTTTCCCTTGTCTAAACTACTTTAAAAAAATAAAATAAAAAAGGACAGCTGTGGAATGAGCCAGTTCAGCAATCTGTTTCTTGCCTGTCACGCTGCCCCACTGTCTGTGTGCTCCTCTGGGAAGGAGTCCTAGGGAGTAGATGGCAGGAAATCACAGGCAAATTCAGAGCCTCTTGGGGGTGGGGATGGGCAGGGAAAGCACAGTATGAACTATACAATGCAGTGGCGGAGCCAGCTACGCCCTTGGGGCAGATTGGAGGAACCTGGCCTTCCCCCTTGGGGAATGAGGCATTTGAAATCAATTGTTTCCATTTTATACAAATACTTCACCCAAAATGAAAGGAATAAAATACTTGAATGCAGCCACAGCCCTCCTTTATGAATATGAATATGAATACACACACACACACACCAGAGAAATCAAACAGTATTAGTATGTAATCAAATGATCAAGTGTCTTCATGCCAGCAGTTTCCAGGTCGTAGCACTGTCTTGAGGGTGAGCAATATCATTTTTGTGTCTGCACCAGCTCCTGGGTCCTGCGGTGTCTGTGCTGCAGAGTTTGGGCACGCCCCACCTGCGGGGGTCAGACATGTTATTAATAGTAAGCTTACAGCATCCTGTTCTGTTGGTGACTCTTCTCCAGAAGGGAACAGATCCCTGGTCCTTCTTGTCCAGAGTAGAACAATTCAGCTTTTAAAATGGAGAACTGTGTACGTTTCTTCCACTCAACTGGTTCAAAACTTTCCCGGAACATAATGTCCTGCTCTCTCACGATTCTGTGCCACGACTCACCTCATTCCTGGACCTGGCATGCCTCTCGTTCCCTTCTCCACTTGAGAAACCTACTCGTTCTTCAAGTCCTCCCTGAGAAGTCATCTCTTCTGGGAAGCCAGGAACACGTTTTAATGCCCCATCCTCACCCATCCAGTCAGAGTAAATTACTACTGTCTCTGAGCCTCCATACTTCTTCATTTACACTTTTATATTTAGCACAGATTCCACGTCCTGACTTGTATAATTTGTGGTTTTGTCCGTCCCTCCCACTGGAGTCTCTGCATCCCTTGGGGCTTGGGGTCCTATCGATTTCATTTTTGCACACCCCACAGAGAGTCATATGACGCCAGACACATAGCTGGTGTTAGGCAGTGAAGTGAATCTTAGTCAATTCCCAGGCCCATCAGGCCAACCCTCTGCTCTCTTTGGAATAGGTTATCAAAGGAAAGGCAGGAGGATCTGCGGTGAGACACAGCAACATCCAGAATGCACCCAGGTGGGGCTCACGCACAGCCCCTAGATGCGGAGCTGCTGGTGCATTGATTTCTCTTCTCTGCTTGAAGAAAGAGAGATTCAGAAGTAAGTACATGCAGGACAGAATGCAGTATTTACCCAAAGCAGAAGCTAAAAATGTGTGGCTTCAGGTATTCTTCCTCATTGACGTTATATCAGCTTTTGAATTTAAAAATTGATGTCAAGTTAGTTTCCAGCCTCAATTAAGAGCCATTCATTTTTATCCATTATATACTATCTGGAGAGCAGGAAACATGATGTCAAAGTCGTGTGCGTGTGTTCGTTTTGTCTTCCTCCTAAGGAGAGAGGCACTTACCAATTTGGGTACGAGGGTTAAAAAGAGCAGGATAATAACAACAAGCAACAATTGCATGGCAATTTGCAGCCTACAAGCCCTTCAATCTGCTATTTCACTTAACCCTCAAGACAATCTTATGAGGCTGGTATTATTGCCCCCACTTTGCAGAGGAGGAAATTCGGGCTAATGATGTTTAAGTGACTTGTCTAAGGTTATATAAAAGCAGCAAGACTGACAGAATGCTATTTATTCACAGTAACATAGAGTGAATTGAACTCCAGTACAATTATGCTGGAATTTTCGCTGTAATAATATGCAACCCTTACTGACTGCTGACAATGTAGCAGACACTGTTCTAAGTACCAATGTATTAACTCACTTAATTCCCAAACTACTGCATGAGGTAGGACTGATTATTAGTCTCCTCATTTTACAGAGGGGAATCAGAGAGGTTAAGTACCTTGGTCTTGTTCATATAACTGACAAATAGAAGAGTGAAGGTGTGGACTGAGGCAATCTGTCTCCCAAGTCCATAGTTGTAACCACCGCAATAGCCTGCTTCTTGGGAGATATGGTGTCGGTGTGATGCGGTGACTCTAACAAAAAGTAATATAATACTTTCATCCTTGCATAAATAGTCTTATAGACTTTCAAGGTCAACAAAAATACTTTAGAGACAGAATATGTTTTGAAGCCACAAGTCTTTACCTTGCTTCCAGGTGTGACATGACCCTCCTAACTCTTGGATACCACCTCCTCTTCCTTCCTCTGCTCACCCATTGCCCAGAACAGCACCCTGCACAATGAGGGGTTCAGGAAAGTATCTGTCAAACGAATGAAAAGAATGCCTCCAATGTCCAGCTATCATAGCTGGGAAAAATAATCCCATTGATTAGTTGGAGCACCAGACAATATATTTGTTCCAAACTCCATCTCTGCCCTCAAGCTGATAGGCTCTTTTCTTCTCTTTTTTTTTTTGACCGGTTATTCCTATTTGACTTTCTGCTCTCAGTTGAGATGTCACTTGCTTTGAGAAGCCTTTCCTGTTCCCTTTCTCCCATCCCACCTCCACTGTCACCAAGTCTGCAGTAAGTGACCCTTTAAGGGAGTATATAGCTCCTATATTTTCCCGGTAAATATTATTTATGATACTCATGCCAATTTCCTCTCTAATATTCCACACGCAGGTACACACGTGTGCATACATACACACACAATCATTTCTACAGAGACAAGGATGGTATGTTTCCTTCATGTCTTTTCTCTGGGGACTAGAATTGAAGATGTTCAGTAGGTATTTGTCAGAAGAATAAATAAGTGAGTGAGTCAACTTTAGCGGTCACCCAGAAGTGTTCACTGATTAACAGAAATGTAGAAACAAAATACATCGCCTTACTCAAAAGTCAGTCATTAAACTCCCCACAACACAGTTATCCTCGTGCTTGAAGGACTGATATTAACAGCGAGATCCCTCCACTCTTTCTCCTTTTACTTAGAAGCGCTCAGAGAGCAGTTATTGTGGCTTCTGATTCTTGCCTATTACCTATTTTGAGTGTTTTTTTGCTGTATCTTGGCCTACACTGACCTGATCTCGCTTGAGGTTGGATTCTAGTGCTGCTGTGGATTTTGTTTTTCCCTTTCTAAAGTGTGGAAGTTGAAAGTGGTCACACAGCCCAAAAAAGTCATATCTTCTTGATCAGAATTTCCAGATATCTCCCTCCATGAGTTATTTTATTGTTATTTCTAAGAGCATTTGTTGGATTGAGGATCAGAGACATAGAAGGAAAGATGGAAGAAACTGTATCTTTGCATGATATCCACTAGAAGTGAGTAAAGTTAGGGTGTATTTGGTGAAAATTTTACCTTGAAAGATCCTGACTTTAGATGGTATTAACATTTCATCCAGATTAATATCTTAATATTTAGTTACTTTGGCTTATCCTTATTTGGTCTCTGACTTTTAAATTCTGAATTTGAGAACATACTTGGATTAGAAAAATTAATTTTCTCATAAGCCATCAATAATGTGTTCCATCTCACATCATAGCTATAAAGATTTTTGCTCGAGTGATTGACTTCTGAAGAGACTTTTTTTTTTTTTTTGATGAAAGTCAAATTGAAAGGCTGGAAAAATTGTGTTTTTCGATGCTTATTTAGGCACTATGTCACTATCTACCTCAGATAATAAGTTCATCTCTAAACAGATAAAATCAAATGTACATGTTTTCATAGAAAGTAATTTATAATATTAAGCAATAATTCAACAAACAATCTACAAAAATTTCTTCTTCTCAGTTATAAGGTTAGTTGTGATTGGGTCTTTTCTAACAATATATAATTCACATTAAATAATTTTCTAGGTATTTCTAGAAATCTATCCTGCTCACATAGACCCAATGGAGTTTTATTCATGAAGAATTCTTTGTTTTATAAAGTATCTGCAGTAATATATTTTTATAGATTTTCTTTGTTTATTTAAAGACAATTTTATAATATAGTGTGATGCTCAGTGAGAAACCTAACATTGTTTTATTTATTATCTTTCTTCATTCTTATCTTTTCTAAGTTGGCTTTGGTTATCTAATTGTGTAATAGCACCATTTAACTTTTTAAATTCTAAAGAATTTTAGAAGAGGAAGGTGACAGTGAGTGCTCCTTGTCCCTCAATATTAATTTTTTTCTTCTTATTTATCAATAAAATCCCTTAATTTGTCATTGGCTAGTTTCAATAAAGACTACATTTCCAAGATTCTCTGGTAGGTGTGATTGAATGACTATGTTTTAACCAGTAAGATGTAAACAGAAGTATAATTTGTCTTCTCGTGGGTATTCTCATGGGCAAGGGTCAAAACTTCTCTTTAAACACTCTTCCTTCCTCCTGGTTAGGATGTACACAGGATGGCTGGATCCTGAGCTGCCCTTTCTGACCATTAGGTGAAGTCATGTGCTGAAAATAAATAGCAGAGCAATGAGATAGGGGTGATTCCACCTACCAGCATTGAACTGCTCACCATTGAGGTAGTAATAGACTTTCATCTTGTTTAAGCCCTGTTATGCTATATTTCCTACCATTATTTAACCTAATCTGAAATAATATAAGAAGCTAGACTGAATTCAATGAGACTTTCCTAGGTTGGTGTTCAGAGTTGTATTATGAAATTATTTGTCTTTATGGAAGTTCTGGAGATGGATTCATGGGTGGCTGAGACCCCTGCCTTGGGGCTTGTGTGAAGTCTGGAGATCCAGTGTTGGAGTTGCAGACATGGTAGGTGTTGTAGTTGCTCTCCAAGGAGACATAGACCAGCTGACTAGGTGTGTTCAGCTGGCAGATGTGAATGGTAGTGTTACTTCTGATCTCCATGGCAGTGATGATGAGGGCATGTCAAGGGAGAAGTTACCTGTTCATTCCTAGTCATCAGTATTTGATCTCCATGTTTTGAGCTTAACTGTGTCTCTATTTGACCTAAAGGAAAAAATATACCTTCCCTCAAGTCCTAATAATTACCTAAGACATTCAAGTGTTCTTAAATACTTAGTAGCATTATTAAAATCTAGTGGGTATTTGAAAATGATTCTAATGGCATTTTTTTTCCAGAAGGGGATTTAAAAATTGTTTAGAAAGAACAATTATTAACATGATGAAATAATTTTATGACAATTACTTTAGGGATTTTAGCTCTGCCTTTGATTCTTTGATGGTAATATTTTGTTCTACCTCTTTAAACCTAAGGCATTAACTTTATTTTGATTTGTCTTTCTACATATTTTTATCTAACAAATATTGTGAGATAAAAAATAAGCAAAATATATTTATCTGAAAATTAATAGTGTGACTAGGACCATTCCTCTGAAATATTTCAGATCTGGAAAATAGTAATGTGACCATTGTTCTTATATCAGCCTATAAAATATATGGTGACATTAAAATGTGATATTTACATGACCTCTACAGTTTGAAGGGTATTTGTGTGTGTATTTCTCATATAAACAGAAGTTTTTTAAAGTATTGTCCTAAATAATCTTCTTGGTTACTAAGAATCTCTTTATTTTTGATAGTACTGCATTTATAATGTAAAAATAATGTTATTGATTTTTGGAATCAATGAATATCTTACACATACTAATATTTTTAGTGTCTCCTTCAGAGTAAATCTATTCTTTCTGATAATTTCTGTGTTTGGAAGGAAGAGTGGGGAGTTTGTTTAGAGGTGATTGCCCTTAAATGTCATCTGAATCAGATTGAAGATCTCTTCTCAAGTTCATTGGGAATAAATCAATAGATGTGGCAGAAGAAAGACTTAGTGAGTGGCTCCCTTTCAGAACAGTGCAGAAACCAGAGACATTATTTTTAAAATACTAGGCCCTAAGCACTGACAATTATCATTCACATTATAATTAAATATTTTAAAGATATATATATATATATCTAGGTTCCTTTAATATGTCTTAAGTTTTTAAGGCTGTAGCAAACCACAGCAATTATTGGTAAAATTAAATTGTATTCTGATTGCCTACTTGGACAATTTACTTAGCATCAGAGAGTTGAGATGAGAATGAGTTTGCATAAGATAATAGTGCTTTGAATGATTATTTTCCTAAGTTGCCTCTTTTGATAGAAAAGGCACAAGCACCAGCATATCGAATTCCTCTGAAATCTCACAATGAAGGCTCACAGTCTCAATGGATGTGTTATTTTCATAGAATATCTGGGGGTTTTCCCAAGATGGGGGTTCTTCCTGAATTACTTGAATACTTCGGTTGCTCCAGAGGGTCTGTTTGAATTATTGAAGTTCTTTTCTCCTTATTCAGATATAGCCATTATCAAGTACCAAAGATTTTTTTTGTCAAAAAATCAATTCTGCTTCCTGTGTTTTGCAAGGTAGATATTCATATTGTCATTCATTTTATTTTTAAATTAATTGTACTTGTATCTTAATGTCCTTTCGGAGAAATAGCATAAATGTGTCATAGACATGGATGTGGAGTCTCGTAGAGAGTATACTGAAGGAAAAAAGTGGGTAGGACCACTGTAAGTCCAGCCTTACCTCAGCCACCCTGCCCTTAGAGTTTTAAGTTCTATTTTCCATACTTTGTTCCCTATTTTAACTAAAGTCAAATAGAGAAAGATAGATCTTGAAAAAATTGAGATGTAAATCACCTGCATGAAAGAGAATTTACTTTTATTTAAAGAATTTCTAGGAAACAAATTGCATTATCTCTCATTTCAATGTTTAACACCCGTCACATTTCACAGAAGACTCTTGAATCCAGTTTTTGGGAAAAAAACACCTTTTCTCTCATATAAGACTCAAATTCCTTTTTGGCAATTGCAAATGGCACTCCTGCCATGTCTTTCCCATCTTTTGCTACAGCCTGGGAGGTGTAACAGATGAATGTCATGGAACTAAGTTCCCTATCATATTTCTGTCTGTCCATCTCTTAGTGTCTGTACTTGGCTTTTGTGTATTGTGCTCAAAATCTCAGGCTTCAGCCTTCTCCATGTGGTAAGGACATTTGGAACATCTGGAGATACATCTGAACAACCCTCAGACCCAAGGGAAAGAGGTGCTGGTTGAGAGGTTATGAGTCCACTTCTCATCTACATGTGGAGGCTGGTGCTGTGATGTGCAGCCCTCCAGAATGTATAGTCAAAGAAAGCCAGTTCCTCAGTGGAAGGTAATGAGGAGCTATTTCCAGTGGGAGGGAAGAGATCCTGGTGACACAGAAATAAGATGTTTACTTCAGGCAGAAAACTGTATCTACTACATTATACGTCTGTATCCATAGTTGTATGTCTGTACCTATATCTGTACCTACAAGTCTACATGCATATCTATATCCATGTTTATGTCTACCGCTCTTGTTGATGTTTAGTTCTATATATTCACTTATATACAGAAAGTCCTTGACTTACAATGGCTCAAATTACAATTTTTCAACTTTATGATGGTATGAAAGTGATATGCATTCAGTAGAAACAGTACTTTGAATTTTTGCCTTTTTCTGGGCTAGCAATATGCAGTAAAATACTCTCTCATCGCCCTGGGCAGCCACGCTGTCCTGAGGGTAAACAACCGACACTCCACAGGGCACTGTGTTGCCAGATGGTTTTGTCCACCTGTCAGCTAACGTGAGCGTTCTGAGCACGTTTAACATAGGCTAGGCTAAGCTCTGATGTTTGGTAGCTTAGTTGTATTAAATGCATTTTTGATTTACAACATTTTCAACTTATGATGGGTTTATTGGTACATAACCCCACAGTTAAGTTGAGGAGCATTTGTTTATATAATACACCAGAATTATTTATTCTGTAGCACTTTAGAATAGGTTCCATTAAAGATGATCCATTAAACAAATATTTATTGAACACTGACAGTATACACGATTCTAGGAATATAGAAAATGAAGTTCAAATGGTCCTTTTCCTATACATCTTATTCTTCTCTCAGCCATTAGAATAAATTCTGCTTCAAAGCAGGTAAAATATTCTTACAACATTTTTCACACAGTATATATATGTATTATTTATTAACTTTTTCTTTATATGACATTGGCAGGAAGAATACTTCTGGGAGACGGTACGTGACACATTATATAATTTAAATTATTCTTGTATTAGACATATAAAATTTCTTCCCAGAAATCTTAACTTTTCAATTTTTTAAAAGTTGGTGTTTTCTAGCCATTGGTTTCCTTTTCGTTATTGAGGGAAATGCTACTCCTCTAGAAAATATTGTTGATTTTATTTGCTAGGATATGGATTATAAGACTAATTTTTAAAGAATGAGTCTGGTAAATAAGCTTAAGATTAATGCAAAAAAATATGACTAGGTAATAAAGATGTTTATGTAATGAACAGTTGTTTTATTGTATTTGGCAACGTGTTCTGAATTTTTTATTTCAGAGAAAGCAATATAGTTTTATTTAAAATGTTATATAGGATAGTTTGAGTCTCTGGTCTAAAAAATGATTTGTAATGATGAGATGAAAAAAGTCTCTGTTAGTAATAGCAGTCTGATAGTAGGCCACATATTTACTTTTATTAATTTTCACTTTTTCATCTTAAAATGAATTAACTATCTTGATGGTTTGCTCTAGGGGTTACTGTGTGAAATTATGAGTCAAAATAATTATGGTGCAAATGGAAAACTGAGTTTATGGTCTTTCCAAACACTTAAACTAGTTTCTGCAATAGGACTATATGAATTCTACTTCTGAAATGATTCTTCATATCATAGTACCTCATATATTATACATTCTGTTGTGCAATTACATATATAAAAATGAGATACAGGATTTATTTGCTTCCAACCAATATTGATGACAAGTGAGTAAAACATTCCTTAAACTAGCTTAGGGAAGAAAAAAAAAGAAAGGGATCATTTATTGACTCATATAACCAATCCATGCAAAGGCAGGGGTAGATCTAGCCTCAGGCTAAATAAAATCGGAGTCCAGAGTTGTTCACCTTCTCTGTCTGTTGGTCTCTTCTGTCTGGTTTTCGTCTCTCAGTCTGTCTACCTGGTTTTTGTGTGTGGTGCTCGTAATCTCAGTATTCAGGCTTCTTCATGTTCTGGGGCCATTACCTGAGGGGACTCTGGAGTCACATTTTAACAATTCTCACACCCAAAAGAAAGAGGTGCTTGTTAAAATATGATGTGTCTGGCTGTAGGGGCAGGTGCTGAGACTTGCAGCCTACCAGCAAGCACAGTAGGGAAGGTCAGCTTCCCAGTGGAAGGGAAGGGAACAGGTTGCTATTTCCAGTGAAAGGAAAGGAATGCTGGGAAGACAGAAATAACAGATGTCTACTTTCAGAAAGAAAATCTTTTGGAGATATTTTTTTTTTTTTACCAGTTTGGAGCCTTGTGTGGATTATTGAGGGTCTCAGAAATTGTGGTTGGAAGTTACTTCAAGGATCTTTAAAGATCCTTAAGGCATGCAAGGCAGCATGACAATGAACAGAACATCTCTCCGCATCAGACGAATTTGAATTAGAATCCCAGCTTATCTCTTAGTAGCTCTGTGGTCTTTGTTATGAATTGTGTCCACCAAATTTATCTGTGGACAGCTAACTTTCAGTACTTAAGAATGTGACCTTATTTGGAGATAGAGTCTTCACGGACGTAATAAAATTAAAAAGAAATCACTGGGGTGAGCCCTAATCCAATATGGCTGGGTCCCTTATAGAAAGGGGAAAGTTGGCCACAGAGATTAACAGAGAGGGAAGATGATGTGAAAAGACACAAGGAGAAGATGACCACCTGCAAGCCAACGAGACAGGCCAGGAACAGCCTCTGCCCTCATAGCCCTCAGAAGGAACCAATACTGCTGACACCTTGATTTTGCATTTCGGGCTTCCAGAGTTGAGACAACACATTTCCGTTGTTGAAGCCACTCAATCCATGGTACTTTGTGACGACAGCTCTAGGAAACCAATACAGTCTTGATTATCTTTACTTAAACTTGTTGAGTGAGTCACTTAGTACATGTTAGCACCTTTAAAAAATTCTCTTCCCCTTCCTCCTACCTCTTTCACCCATTTGTCCTGACGTCTGGAGGGCTGCTGACCAGTTTTATGTCTTTCAGCCCTTTTCACTAGTTAAGCAGGTTTTAAAAGTATAAGGTTGCCTCGCCACAGACCCAGGTAAGAATTCAAATAACATATTAAGAAAGAGGGGGAAGATCGTAAATGGTTTATTAAAAACAGAAAAAGAAAGAAATTAATTGGACAGCTAAAAATATATAGAAAAAATTAGCCGGACATGGCAGCGCATGTCTGTAGTCCCAGCTACTCGGGAAGCTGAGGCAGGAGGATCACTTGAGCCCAGCAGTTTGAGGTTGCTGTGAGCTAGTGACGCCATGGCACTCACTCTAGCCAGGGCAACAAAGTGTGACTCCGTCTCAAAAAAAAAAAAAAAAAAAAGAAAAAAAAAACCCAAAAAAACAGAAATAGTACCTATTATTATAGATTAACATGTAGAGTTTTAATTAAAACTCTATTAAGTAGGGAGAAATAATATCCTGGGAGTATCATTGCTAAGGAGGTAGACTGTAGAGTTAGATTACCTGCATCTT
>CAUYSK010048690.1:0-12893 GCA_963575035.1 Avahi laniger | reverse complement strand
GGGCAGGTCCAGGAGTGGATCTAGGTGGAGCTGGATTGGGTAAATCTGCCCTCAGGCTCCACAAATGCTGTTAGCAGGGGTCAAAGGTGTGTTCTTTGCTTCTGTGCAAAGCTGCCAGGAGGAGCTTAAATGTCTCCACTCAGCTCAAGAGTCTGCGTGTGGGGGGTGGGGCCGTCTGAGACCAGCACTCCGGAGCAGGTCTCGGTCCTTTCCACCCTCCCCTATTCCATGATTTCTCCCAGGCCTCTGCCAGCAGGCAGGACCTCAGGCCAATGGATCTCCCCTGGCTATGATGTGGGCCGGGAGGTTCCCTGCCCAGGATTGCAGCCTGAGCTGGGTGCACAGCCCTCTTTTGGGAGGAGGGTTGCCACTCAGGCACGCTGATCTGCCCCTGAAGGCACACACTCCTCAGTAGCCTCTTTCACAGACATCCCTTTTGTGCACCGAGGCAGTGCGATCGTGACCTGGATGTACAGCTTCTGGTCTCCAGGCTTGCCACCTGGGCCCTAGAGATCAATCCCTGACCCTGCCATGGGGAGGGGTGCTGGTCTTGAATCACCTACAGGGTGCCCAAGCTGTATCGATTTCACTCCACCTCGGGATTTGCCCCACTCTTCTGGAGTCACCAGACAAGAGCACCTGGGAGGGCTGGGGGGTAGGGAGCTCACAGTCTGAGTACCCCTCAGTTTGCTGTAGGGCCCCAAAAGGAAAGGTCCCGTTCCTTGGAGATGCCTCTGTGTGATGGCTAAATTATCCCTCTGGGCACCCACGAGTAGGGAAGGGGAAGAAGAGAATGGAGCACTATGGCGTCTGCCAATAGGCTCGGGTCTGCCTGCGAGGAGGTACCCCAAGGGAGCTGGGAGTCTGGTGCCCTGTCCGCAAGAGGTCACCGCTCACTGGCAGCAGCCTTCTCTGGGTTGGTGTCGGCAGGTCTCTCCAACTGCTCAGGAGTCCACCAGCAGTCCGAGATGCAAGGAAGGGGAAAGTTATCTGCTCCACCTACCCTTGTTGCTGGTCTCCAAGCCTCTCGGGACCTTTCTCCTTCCAGTTCTCCTCCGCTATGTCTTCCCGTGGAGTCTCCTGTAGTTTTAGGCACCCTTCCTTCCGACCCTCATCTGATCTATGTTTTTCTGCTAGTTTATTTTTTTTACTTTCTTCTAAAATCTGTCTTTTTTGCAGAGACACTCTGACTGGCGGCTTTTCTCGTCCACCATCGTGACTCCTCCCCCTCACCTCTTCCTTACCTTAATGCCCTCTTTCATGGGGTCTCAGCAAAATCGTACGATCTTTATATTCCTCTGCTGGTTCTATACTTCTGGGTTAGACCCACATGGAAATAAGCAAATGTAATAGAATGATGTGGTAGTGAGAACTGAAGATTTAGAACGAAGGTGGGATTCCCTGACCCACCCTCATTGAGCTGTATGTCTATAGGCAAATCTCTGAGAACAATAATAATATCTGTCCTCCCAACTATACTGTTACAGATGATACATATAATGCTACATATGTAGCATAATGTTATAAATAACATTAATGTAACATATAATGCTGCAAAATGGCATCAATGAACAACTTTTGAAAAGTTAAAACTCCAAAGTGTTTTAAGAGCAGCAAGTGAGTGTTTCTTGCCTCTGTAAGGAAAATCTGCCTCTTTTCTCCAAGGTGGCTGAATAAATAGGGCAGCTTTTCCAGAGAAGCAGCCATAGAAGACATTGCATTATGCTAATGTATATTCAATTAGAATGTAAAATGTGAGCCATTGGCCTTGAGGTGTTAATGAGTTGCCACTTAGAAGGGCCAGGGAAGCAAATTGAGTGTATATGCAAATTAAGTTCTGAAACTTCAGAACTGCCAGCTCTCCCTGCTGACTGGAAACTGAGCTGCTCCTGCTCTCATCCTATGTTTATCTCATCCTTCAAGTTAGCAGCTGGAATTGGTGGATGAGGTCCATGTGAATAAGACCATTGACTTTCCTGCTCTCCTGCCTACCCCGCTCAGACGCATCTCACTAGACCCTATCTAAATTCGAGGAGATGAACGTGCCCAGGACTTGGGTTCATGAGCAGAGGGATGGAGAGGGTTTGGTCGCAAAGAAGGCAGGACACTTACTTCATTGTTATTGGAAAACATGCTTTAAAAACTTCTAAAGTGTTTTTGCGGATATATAGAAAGGAGTTTTGCGGGGTGGGGGTGGGGGAAGAATGTTCCCTGGAATGTTATAAACAACATTTGAAAAGTTAAATAGTAAGAGTAAATCATAAAATAATAAAAATTTTAAAAAATGATAGTTTATAGAATTTCTACTATGTGCCAGACATTGCCAATTGCTACATCTATTTGCTGTTTTTTAAAATTAATTTCAAATTAAAAAAAATACCCTTTTAAAGCATAGTACATGGCTTTAAAAGTAAGTTATTTCTACAGAGCTTATTAAAAAGAAAATCGATCAGCTTGCCATACTCACCCTACCCCACCATGTCATTCCTACTACACAGGGGCAACTGCTTTGAATCCTATTAACAGTTTCTTTGGTTATTTCTACATTTCTCAATAACATGCTGACACTACTATTTCTCAATTTTAGCTCTTATATCTTGACTTCCTGCTGTGGAAGATGAGGAGCTGGTTCTCTCATCCCCTCCTGGAAAACACACACACACACACACACACACACACAAACACACACACACACACACACACACTCTAAATTTCACTTCCCCTAACCTCTTAAAATATTCATATCATGATATTTGGTCACATCAATGTGATCAGGTAAATTTTATTCACAGTTGTTCTATAAAGTATACCCTTTTCTTGTATACTTTTTTGATTTGGTATCAAGCAATTTTTCTTTTGAGCCTTTCACTTTTGCTATCTTATTTTTAGATTTCCAAGTGCTCTTTTTTTGAATGCTCATTGTAGAAATAAAAACCTGCTCTTGTTTTGTGGCTGAAATGGAGTCTCCTTTTTCTATGAGGATATTAGTGATAGTTATTTTTGTTTTTTAAGTTACCTCTTCCTACATTGTCTCTGTTTTCTGCACATTCCCTTTTTTGGTGTTTTTTGGTTTTGGTCTCCATTATTCAGGTAGAGGCATTCTTCAAGTGTCTGCCATTCTTGGCATGTCAGCACGTGTTTGAGACATGATGTTAGAAAGCTAAGTGGAGGCTTTCAGGAGCATGAGCAGGACTGGGGCTTCATGGCAGGTGGGTCAGAAGCAGCAATGTCAGTTTACAGTGTCTTTTATCTTGGGCTGGTCAGGTTCATCAAAAAGGACTCTCTTGAGCCTTCTGAGAATGTAGTGGGAAAGCAGTGAGAGGTCCTCAGAATTTAATATGGGGTTTTTTTTATCAAAACTTACTGTTTTCAGTACATTACCACTGCCCTCTATCCAATGTGGGGCCCAGATGGCCCCCAATCCAGAGTCCCTTTAGTTTACTCTCTCCAGGGAGTCAATTTCTGTCTTCTACTTCTAGGGATGGGGCACTTGTCAGCTGTGAGGAGTAACAGAGGGACTCTGGGGGCCTGCATTGTAAATAGATTTTCAACTGGTCTTCTGGTTGTCAGCCCCACGTCCGTCCCCTCCCCTCATGCCTTCACAGATCCCTGATGCTGCCAGGTACTGAGTTACGCTGAGCTCTCCTGTGCCTGTCAGCTTGTGCCTGATGTCCCTCCCTGCTGGCTGCGGGCTCAGCATTCTGAGTTCTGCTAACTCAGTTGCCCTATATCCTCTTGTCTTCCAGCTTCCAACGTCTTGTTGCTTTCTTTTCCTCTCATGTTCTCGTGGGCTTATGCCTTTAAAGGAAAATCCCTTTAAACGTTTTTGTAATGGGGCTAAAGGATCAGAGTAAAGCCACATGTGTTCAGTCTACCATTGCTAACCGAAAGAGAGAAAGCATCAACACAAAAAGTAGTAAAGCACTCACGACGGGTATATTGACAAGATGGCACTGCCAGGGATTCAGAGCCAAAAGGAGCATCCAGAATTTAACTTATATCACCTGTTTTCCTTAATGCAGTCCCACAAAGTAGTGCTAGTTCCCAAATTTATCAATAAGGAACAAGTAATAATAAGAACCAACATTATTGACTATCTAGTATGATCAGGTATATAAGTTTATTTGGGCTGCCCTACAAAATACCACAGACTGAGTAGCTGAAACAACAGAAGTTTTTCTCATAGTTTTGGAGGTTAGAAGTTTGAGATTAAGGTGGCTTCTCCGAGGGCTCCCTACTTGACTTGCAGATGGCCGTCTTCTCACTGTGTCTCCATACGGCCTCTCCTGTGTGCGCGCACACCCTGGTGATGCTCCATCTTATGAGGACACAAGACATGTTGGCTAAAGGCCCCACCCGTGTAACCTCATTTAACCCTGATTACCTCATTAAAGACCTTATCTCCAAATACAGTCAAATTCTGAGGTATAGGGGTTAGGACTTCAACATATGAATTTTTGGGGAAACATAATTCAGTCCACAACACCAGGAATTGATCTAATCACTTTATTTCTATTTATTTGCTTATTCCTCATAATAAACCAAGGATTAAGTACTATTATTATTGTCATTATAAATGAGGAAACTTCTGTTTGGAGAACTTAAGTAACTAACTCTAAGCCTCCATAGCTAGAAAGAGATTATATTTTTTTCTTTCCCGTTGCTGCTGCAACAAATTACCACACTCTTAGTGGCTTAAAATGCCACAAGTTTATTATCTTACAGTTGTGTAGTTCAGAAGCCTGGCAAGGGTCTCTGGGCTACTGTCAAAATGTGGCAGCCTGCACTCCATTCTGGAGGCCCTGGGTGCAGTCTTTTCCCTTTCCCTTTCCAAATTCTAGGGGTTGCTCACATTCCTTGTCTCAAGGCCCCTTCCTCCATCTTCAAAGCCAACACCAGCTCCTCAAGTTGTTCTCACATTGCATCCCCCTGACCTCTTCTGTTTCCCTCTTACAAATTTAAGGACCCTGTGCTTATAATGGGCCAGCCAGGATAATGCAGGAGAGCTCCCTATCTTAAGGTCAGCTTATTAGCGATCTTAATTCTCCTTTGCTATGTAATATAATCATCTTATGTTGGTGGTGAATTGTGTTTTTCTTTCTTTCTTTTTCTTTTTTCTTTTTCTAATTTTTTTAAATAGGGTCTTGCTCTGTCACCCAGGCTAGAGTGCAGTGGCATCATCATAGCTCAGAGTAGCCTCAAATTCCTAGGCTCAGATTGTCTTCCTGCCTCAGCCTCCCAAGTAGCTGAGACAACAGGCACATGCCACTATGCCTGGCTAATTTTTCTTTTTCTTTCTTATTTTTTTTAGAGACTGGGTCTCACTCTTGCTCAGACTGGTCTTGAACTCCTGGCCTCAAGCAATCCTTCCACCTTGGCCTCCCAAAGTGCTACAATTACAGGTGTGAGCCACCACGCCTGGCTTTAAATTGTATTTTTCTTCAACTAAGCACTGAGAGGGAGTTTGGCCTAATGAAAAAAGGACTAAAATTGGAGTTGGAATATCAGTGCTCTATTTTTTTTACTGTACCAATCTCTAGCTAAGTCATCTTTGCCAAACATATATATTATATTTAATATATGTTCTGCATCTTTTTGCATTATGTTGTATTTCCCTATAGCAATGGTGATTTTGTTTCCCAGAGGGCATTTGGCAATGTCCAGAGAGATTTTTCATTGTTACAACTGGGGGAAGAGGGAGGTGCTACTGATGTCTTGTTGGTAGAAGCCAGGGATGTTGCTAAACACACTAAGATGCACAGGATACCTTCCTACCCGCAAAGAATTATCTGGCCCCAAATGCCAATAGTGATAATAGTGAGATTGAGAAACACTACCCAATTATTATGTGGAAAACAGATTGTAGGGTTGCAAGAGAGGAAACCAGGGGATGAGTTAGGAGGAAATGGCTATGGTCCAGGCAAGAGATAATGGTGCTTTAAACTAACATAGTAGCAGTGGAAGTAGAAAAGTGGTAGGATTTTAAATCTATTCTGGAGATAAAAGTGATAGGACATTGAGATAAATTATATGTGAGGAGTGAGGATGGTGTCAAGGATGATCGCCAAGTTGCTATAATGATCTTCCAGGTAGATGGAGATGCAGTTACAAAAATGTAGACTTCCAGAGGAATGATAGCTAATACTTAAAATAGATCTTATTTTATGTCAATTCTAGTCTAAGTATATTAAATTAACTCATTTAATCTTCATAACAACCCAGTAAGGGAAGTGTTATTAAATCCCCTTTTTATGAATGAAAATGAAGGAGTACAGAGAGGTCAAGTAACTTGCCCAAGATCACCCAGCCTGTAGTAAGGATTTTGAATGCATAAAGTCAAATTCCAGAGTCTATGCTCTTAACCGCTACACGAGTCCACCTTTTGGAAGAGCAACTCTAGAGATAAAATCATATCTCTTTCCATGCCTTCATATCCTCCACTCCTAAGATCAGAGTACATGGTCAATGACTTGAACACTTCCTTGCCAACATTCTCTATTCCCTTTTCCTGTGATATGTCCATTGTATTCAAAAGGCAAAACTCCCCACCTGAATCAGTTAGTGGTGTGCCTTTTCTGGTTTTGTGCCTGGGATGCTGAATACAGCTGGAGAAGTCCACAGAGCTTTGGCAACTGCTGTAATTACGAGATCATGGCCACTGCCGTCCACAGAACTCTCAGCAGCAGGTCATGCTTTTGTCTCTCAAAAAATCTTTCCGCCCCCGTCCCCACACCGCCCTCTCCAACTTCGCTCTGCTCAAGTCCCCATCCTCTCCCCCCACTCAGTACATAACCCTGTGCACTATTTCACTAAGAAAATATTAATGCAAGCACTGGGTTGATACTTCCTCATTCTCTGAACACCTCCTTCCTGTAAACCAATCTATATTCCTATCCATAGCTTCTTTCATTCCCAAATTGGTGGAAAAGATGTCCTTATTCTCAAGTAAGGCGAATCCATCCCTCATCTTGTGCTCAGGATTCCTTCTCATTTGGCCTTCTTCATGGATCATTTTAACATTTTCCCAGCCCCTCAACTTCTCTGACCTGTCCTGCACCTGCCCAGCATTTAAAGGTACTCAATGCTGTGTTATACATGCACAAAGTATCGTTCTTACGGCTCTTGCTTAGTTGGCATCAAATGTAGGAGAATAATATTCAGTGTGCTGTGGTGACCTTGAATCACAAACATTTCAGCTTTTTGAGTACAAGACAATTTTAAAATTTTAACCTATGTCTTTAAGACCATACCATAATTAAAAATTGCTGTTTTCTTTTCCAGTTCCAGAGCAATGATTCAGTTCAAATCTTTTAGGAAAATATCCAATCATATTTCTTTCTCAAAAAGAATAATTTTTACAACCATAAGAAAGAAAAAGTCAGAGGAGTCCTTGCCCTCAAGTATAGATCTACTCTGATGTTGTCTCTTTGTCTGTCCTTCCTCTGATCAAATGTGTGTGTGCAGGAGGTGAAATATGGAGGAAAAGCAAAGGGATGAGTTCCACTCGTGAGAGATGGACAGAGGGGGCCACTTTCATGTTTCTTAAGGAGTGTACCTTCTTTCCTTCATTTGCTCAGTCATTGAAAAAGGGTTATTGAGTTCCTACAATGAGGTGAGCACTAAGGAAAACAAATGCTAAACCTGCCCTTAAAAACTAGTGGAGATCCAACTCTTTATAAATCATCATAATACAGATTCACAATGCCTTGGCTACAGTTCCGAAGTCCAAGGATGCTGAAAATGAAAAGCTTTTTCGGAAGTTTGCAACTCCTCCTTGACAGTAAATCTGATCAGACTGATTTGAAGATATTTATAGACTTCATTCCAATTATTTAAACATATGCCAGGTATTCAGACATATCACTCAAACAGTAATATGTTAAATTGATAGTGTGCTGCCCCAGACCTGGTGGGTGTGTTATGAATATGTGGCTGTAAGAGTTTCCATATTTGGATGACATGCCTGTATAGAGAGACTAGGGTAAGGAACAAAACATTTATTGAGTACCCCACTGGGCATCAAATACCATGCAAATTGCTTTAGATGTATTATCTCATTTAGGCCTCGGGACAGTCCAGTGAAGTAGGCATTGTGATCCCATTGTATAAATCAAGAAACTGGGCCTCCACTAGCTTGAGTAACTTGCACAAGCAAAGGGCATAGTCAGGAGTCAAACTCATATCTGTTGACATATGCATGCTGATACGTGTATCAAACCATTTAGGAATGACTTGAGAGAAAATGGGTCTGAACGTGGTTGGTCACTCACTCACATTGTGTCATAAAAGCCATGAAAGTATCCATGGAGCCATATAGGCTCACATTTTTCAGAGTCAGAAGGGGGCCTGCAGTGGAGGCAGACATGCGTGTTGTTTTAGGAGGTTAGGGACATTATCAAGTGGAAGTAGAATTTGAGCTGATTCTTCAGGCGTCGGCAGTCATTTTGCTTGTAAGCTATAAACATGTTAGTCTACTCTCCTTGATGGAAAAGACCCTCCTGGAATGGGTTTCTGGTATCTGTTGTTATGGGAGCTTTCTCCCAGGAGTCTTCCTTATTTTGCTTTGTGAGTGGGGATGGAGCTGGGGTTCATGGTTATGCATGGGCCTGTTCCCTCTGGGGTCTGGAGTGGATCTCAGGATTTAAGGCCTGCATCCCCCACTTAGCTGCACAGATTCTGAAGCTCAGCGTCCAGACCACCAGCCAAAGAGTTGATCCTGGGCATCCCGTAAAATATATTTTATTTGAGCAGGAAGCTTATATTTGTCCTGCATGGTTGTACATCAAAGTTTTTTCATATGTCTTGAAGCAATGACAAGGATTTATCTTGGCTTTTCAAGGCTTATGAGGACCTAGATTCCTCTGTGACTTACAGATCACCGTCCTTTTCCCCCTTAGGGCATGAAAAATGCTCCCATCACAAGTTTCTCTGGTGACATGTTCATTTTTCACCTGGAAGGAGCCTGAAAATTGGAAGGTTTGGCTCATAACCTAGGATGACAGAATGTTGTTAGCACTTCTGTGGTAGGGTTGGGTGAAAGGATGTTGTCTTTATGCTAGGCTCTGAGGTGTTTAATGAGAAAAGGGAACAAACAGGAAAACCAGGGCCAGGTCAGACTCAGGCTATAATCATAGCTGAGCACTGGAAAAGGATTTCCAACAGGGCAGTCCTGCTCCTGGGCATTTCCATTTCGGCTGGACAGGTTGGAAGCCAGACATGCTGGGCTATTCCAGATGTACCACTAATGGGTCTGTGACTGTCTTGTCCTCCTCTGTCCAATGAGGGAGATGAACTAGATAATCTTTAAAGTCCCTTCTTGCACCATAATTCTTTGTGTCTATGATTCTAAGTTTTTCATTTCACATTTAAAGTATTTAAGTTATAAAGCCAAGGCAGGTTACAATTTTTTTAAGTGGAAGCCAGCGGGAGGAAATTGGGGAGAGTTGTGTCAGAGGATCACCAAGTGTTGTGTCTGCAACAGGAGAATCAGACAGTGGAGTTAGCGCAAGCTCCAAGCCCTGCTGTGAACTGACCACACTCCGAGGAGCAGTCCTAACCTCTAATGAATTTAATAAGCCCATCCTGTGATGCGCCTGCTTCACCTGCCAGGCAGGGACAGAGTTGGCATTAGGTTTTGGCTGCCTGCCTAAGGATAATTACCTTCGGTGTGCACCTGTAATGGAAAAATTACTGGACTGTGTAGTTTCAGAGCTGACATCAGATGGAGCCTCATTCCATCCCTCTCAAGGTCTGTTTCTGTCGAGCAATAAGTATTAGTTAATAACAGCAGCTGAGAGCCAACATGGTGTCTTTGTGGATCAGCGCATTATCTCTTTGGGCCCAACGCTTTGCATACATACCATGCTCTTTCACAACTGGGGGTAGAGTGGGATATCGACTTGCAAAGGGACTCTAAAAGTATGAGAGTGTATATTATTGCATTCAAATTTCATTTAAAAATCATAAAACTATGTAAATAACACCATGCTTATTTAACTGCAAGGCCTGAGTAAGTTTGATCTGACCACAGAAGCAGTTCATAAAAGGATTTTAAAATGCATCTACTCATTCCTCAAACATACATGGATCACCTCCATGTGCTAGGGCAGTGCTAGAAGCTGGGACTGCTGAGATGAGCTGGATTTGCCCTCTGCCCACAGGGGCTTATTAAGGGGAGAAAGACATACAAAGAAATAATTACAGTACAACATAATGCATGGTGGTGGGTCCTGTGATAGTGGTAGGGACAAAGTGCTTCGGAAGAAACACTAGATGGATTTACTGAAGCGTGTATGTGTATGTGTGCTTCGTGTGACAAGTGAGCCTTCCCTCAGTGGAGGCGAGGATGCAGCCCAGGCTTAAGGATAAGCACACACTTACTAGATGACAAGCGTGGGAATGAAATGCTATCATTTCAGGCACAGAGCAGGCTTGCTAAGCCACAGAGTAGATATTGTGGAGGTGAATACAGAGGAGAGGTTCATTCACTCGGCAAATGGTTCCTCATCACCCACTATTGTCACAGGCGCTGTGAGAAGGCTGTGCCCTAGCAGAGGTGACCGAGATGACAGTCCCCACCCTCACAGATCTTACATTTTGTTTCGAGAGATAGTCCAAAAATAAATGAACAGTTAAAGAAATAAAAGTTGCAAATTACAGTCAAGTAAGTCAACAAGCAGATAGTATGGATGTAAATTGTGGTCAATGCTCTGAAGGAAATGGCAAAGGAGCCGGGGCAGAATGGCGGGGCGGACGGAAGGTACAGGGAGGTGGCTCCCGGAGGAGGCGAGGTGTACACCAGGCGGAGAGGAGTAGGAAGGAGCCTACCTTGAGCAAAGTGGTCAGGAGAGCATGCAGGCCGAAAGAGCATGTGTGAGGGCTCTACGGGGGAAAGAAGTCTTTGGAGAACCAGGAGAGACTAACTTGAATGAGGCCATGAATGAAGAGGTGGTGGGAGAGGAAGGGAACGGCGAGGGGACAGTTTAGGGGAAGGGCTTGGTGCCTCCTTCGCTCCATTCCCACCTGATCTTGCTGCTCCCCAGTCCCCACGTTCCGAGGGCTTTCCACACACTGACAATGGACTCCCAAGTCCAGTCAGGACACACGACCTCTCCAGACCTCGTTTCCTACTACTCTTGTCCTTGCTGCCCTCTGGCACACTGTCCCTCATCCTTTTGCTGGAGCCCTCCAGGCATGTTCCCAGAGCAGGAATTGGGCCCCTGCTCCTCCCTCCGCGGGGAATGCTCTGCCCCCGCCACTACCAACGTCACTCTCTCTTCACTCACGTGCGTCTTTCCTCAAATGCCAGCTCTCCAGAGAGGCCTGGCTTGACCACCATCTCCTGACACCTGAGTAGACACACGCCACCCCCTGACACTCTATCTCCTTGCCCCGCTTTGTTTTTTATAACACTTAATGATCACTACCAAGTATTTTAGATACATTTCCTTGTTTATCTGTTCATCTTCGGTGTCTTCCACTGGCACATACGTTTCCTAAAGCGCACATATCAGGGCAGGGCTGCCTCCATGAGTGTGTGACCTGTGCAGTTGAACAGGGCCACGTGCTCAAGAAGGACACTGTGCTTGGAGTCATCCTCTGCTGTCTTTGCCTTGGAATTCTTAATAATTTTATCCTTGAATGAACGTGTGTATTGAGTGAAGTCCAGTGTAGCAGTGGAGCATGCACAGAGAGCACGAGCAGAGGCAGTGCCCTGGACGGTTGCACTCACATGTGCCCACTCATGCCCCTCACTCACTGGGCAGGCGGGACCTCTGTGGCCTGAGATGTCAGGAGCCCACCCACACACAGCTACCGTGTAAGGAAAGAGTCCCTGAGGGCTCGTTCTCCTTTTTTACAGAGTCCCACCGCTCAGGCAGTGCCCTAGTGGAGAACCCAGCCCTGATATCTTAGCCACAGCTGACTGGACCACATCACTACGTTACCATGTAGCAGGAAGTCATCTGCCTCTGAGGGGGCCTGGCGGGATGTGTGCCCAATGGGAGCACTCTGTACTGAGAGACGGTGAGTCAGTCAGATCCTTCTTTGGGAGAAGCATACCTGCTGTGTGAGCAAAGAGGAAGTGGACCTTTTCTTACGCTTTTGTGCACTGAGCTAAGGACTAGAAATCGGGCAGAGAAAGACACTAACATTTGTGGGAACCTACTATATGCCAGACATTTTGTAGTTGTGAGAAGCTACTACTTCTTCAGCGGAACCATGTTGTATCCATGATGTGACAAATATAAGGACAACAAAAGTAGGCTAAGCATGGCTGAGTGAAAGGATAAAAAATATTTCATTGATGTGATTATTCAACTGCTGAGCCAATGCTAGCAATCACCTATCTCAAAATGTATTGTCACATGAAACAATACCTACATTTGTTTCAGCTGTCAGTACGCTATTCTGTTACTAGCAGCATTCCTGATGGATATGCTAGTTATTGTCCCAAGATATAACCCTTTTCTTTCTTCTTCCTTCTTCTGCCTTTATCTGCCATTGGTACCCAGGGGCATGGCCTTATTTCACTGGGAGCTCTCTGTCAGTTGATGAATTTGTAGGACTCTCATATGGAATTTCATCTTTTCCACTAGTACCATGGGGTTTCAGGACACATCTATTAAATGTTTAAGGATACATTTTTATTACTCTATTTTATTGCTCTATTTTCTGCATTGAAATAATCTTTGTGTCATAGCCATATTTTAAATTTGCAGTGGTTAACTTAGTTTTAACTGTGTGTGTGTGTATGTGTGTGTGTGTGCATGATTCTTGGAACAATAGGCAATTAGCCTACGTTTTACCTCTAGATTTATGAGGTACAGTTGTAGGAAATTTGCAGCTTAAATCTTAACAGCGGGGCGAGTTGAGATGGGAACATAAAGCACACA
>CAUYSK010048688.1:0-43748 GCA_963575035.1 Avahi laniger | reverse complement strand
CCGGGCTCAAGCCATCCTTCTGCCTCATCCTCCCAGGTAGCTGGGACTACAGGCATATGCTACCATGCCCGGCTAATTTTTTCTATATATTTTTAGTTGTCCGATTAATTTCTTTCTATTTTTAGTAGAGATGGGGTCTCGCTCTTGTTCAGTCTGCTTTCAAACTCCTGAGCTCAAACAATCCGCCCGCCTCGGCCTCCCAGGGTGCTAGGATTACCGGCGTGAGCCACTGCGCCTGGCCTAAGGCAGCCATTTTCATTTTGGGGACTCCATTCCAAGGGAGGGGTGTGTAAGGGGTGTTCCTGCAGGTCCTTTGTACGGTAGATACTGGCAGCTCACCTCCTGCAGGCAGCGTTCCCCATCCACCTGTCTTGTCCCAGCCCTGTTGGATGTCTCCTGTCGGGAGTCTTACAGCTACAGTGAGCAGGCAGTGTGGGTGAGTGTCCAAGTGCCAGGTGTTCTCATCAATGATGGAGACATTTGGTCCTCAGAATAGCTCAAGAGGCACAGTAATCCATTTTTAAAAGAGAGAAAGAGGTGAAGTGATGCCCAGGAGCTGGCTGATGGGCAGCAGAAAGGGAGAAGCCCACTGGTCTGATCAAAGCTCAGCCTTCTGTGAGCGCTCCCTGACCCGCGTGACTGCAGTTACCCTGGGCACCCGGGCCACGGGAGGGCCTCTTCCCTCCGGCTGCTGGCTCTGTCTCTGCAGACCCTGAGTCCCCATCTCTGTTCTCAGCGTGCCCTGGACTTCAGGGAGAGCAAGGAGGCTGAGCCCCAGCCACTGTGGGAGTACCCCTGCCGCAGCCTCTCCGAGCCCCAGCACATGCTGACCTTTGATTTCCGACAGCCAGTCCCCCAGCAGCCCGTGCGTGCCGAGGGCGCCATGGAACTGAGGAGGTGAGTGTAGGCTCTGGAGAGTGTGGGGGGCACGGGAAGGGGGTGGCCTAGGAGTTACTGCCCACGTGGTGAAGCACAGCTGGCCTGGGAGATGCTGACAAGTGGCGGATGACACATTCTTGCCCGTCCCTGTCACAAGTGGCCCTGCGTCTGTAGTGGCTCCCACAGCTCTGGGCGTGCGGGAGTGGGGAGGGAGAGCAGAGTGGGCTATGCTCAGTCCCACATCTGAGGCCCCCTTGTCAGATCACAGCGCAGAAACGTAAACTTGGTTACTATGGCTACCTATTAGACCATTTCCCCGAATTCTCCTGGGAATGAAAGTAGGTTAGGAACGGATGAGGCACAGCTCCAGCTCCCTCCATGGAGAGGAGTTGTGTCTTCCCTGAGAAAGAACTTTCTTTTAACTTGAGGGGGAGCAGGGTATGAGCCCAGAGCCCCTCAGGGCTCTTTGGGCAAGGGGCAGGCAGCACAGGCAAATGCCATCACCTGCCTGGAGCCGGAGCTCCCAGGGCTGCCATCTGGGGTAGCTGGGAGGGGTCTTCAGCCTTTGGAACCAGGGCTGCGCTTGAGCCTTCTGGACCTCAGCCTCAGGGGCTGATTCTCCTGTAGCTTTTTCTGTGTTAGGTGGAGTTTTTGGAGCTCCTGACTGTGTGGGAAGGAAGTAGGAAAGACCAGGGGTTTCTGGAAAGCACAAGGGAGCCATGGCTATGCCCCCCTGTCTCTTGTGTGACTGTTTCTGTTTGGCCCAACACCCGCAGGCCTGGGAGGAGCCACGGGGCCGTCCTGTGGATGGAGTACCAGCTGGCCCCTGGCAGCACACTCAGCACCGGCCTCCTGGAGCCTGTGGGAGACAAGGTAGTGCTGTGTGCGCCAGGCCCCCAGTGTGTGCTGACCCGGAGAGCAGGTGCCACTTGGGAGGCCACTCCACTGCTTGTGCTCTGGGTGTTCCCATCACAAATTCTTTAGGCCAGATGATAACCTCCCAGTGGCCCTGGCTCAGCTGGCCCCTGAGCAGCTTCTCCCCATTGCGAGCTGCCTGGGCTGGAGGCTGCCCAGGTGCCAGGGAGCCCTCACCGTCTTCCTGCTGCTCCCCCGACAGGGGCACTGCCACTGGAACCCCCACTGCAAGCAGGCCGTGTACTTCTTCAGCACCACACCAGATCCCAGAGTGCCGCCGGGTGGTCCCCGGACTGTCAGCTACGCTGTGGAGTTTCACCCCCATACCGGAGACATCACCATGGAGTTCAGGCTCGCAGACACCTCAGACTGACCCTCACTTGAAAAATAAAGTGGCCCGAGGCTGCGGGCTCTGAATGGTGCGTGGCTTTCTGGGGAAGAAAGGTGTAACGTGCTCCTCTCTCTCCAGGGTCTTGCTCGGCTTCAGAGCATGGAGGAGACCCCTTCCGTTTTGGCATCTTTGCACTGCCAGCTTCTAGCTCCAGATGTGGCAGGCAAAATGGGCTGGTAACTAAATTTGGAGCCTTGGAGGGGTCAGGGAGACCAGACCCTCCCTCCCCCCACTGTTGTGGTTCTGAGGTGCTCAGGAAGCTCCGAGGCGGTGATGTTTGCCGCCCTGCCTGAAGTGAATGAAGCTCAGGCGTCTTGCTGGGGCCGCATGCAGGGCTGCCATTGTGCTCTTGGTGGGCAGAGCCGGTGGCAGGTGCCTGCCTTTCCTTCTCGCTCTCTGGAATCTCCAGACACCTGCCTGGCTGGCTCCAGCTAGGAAGGTTCTTGTCGGGGGTGGAAATGCCGAGTCGTTGCTGGGTCTCCCAGGGTTTGAAGGCTTGACGGGGTGGGGGCTGAGAGTCCTGTGTTCCGGTCCTTTCGCCCCGTGGATAACTTCACCAAGCCACAGTTATGGGTGTCTGGGCTCTGGCCCCAGCGTAGCACCAGCTGGCAGCCTGTCAGGATTCAGACTTGGACACTAGGCTGGTGTTCAGATGACAGGGAGGGGCTGTCTCCAAGTAGTCCCTGAGGTGCAGCCCTTTGTTGTGGGTCAGAACCCCACCCTCACCCCACCTAAGTCTCTGGGCAAATGGGTACAGTGCAGAGCCAGCCCCGCCCAGCCCAGCCTTGCTTCACAGGGACGGCCAAAGAACCCTGGAGGCCATGGCCTTGTTTCTCCCACACAAGTGCCTTTTTGTCATTTAGGTCTCAAAGCTCAGAGGAAATAGGAGACACCTAGTAAGAGAACCCTAAATGGCCTGGTGTCCTAGCATTTTAGGGCACACTTGGGCTGTGTCCCTCTGGCAGGAAAGGCCATCTGCCCGTCAGCAGTCCCCCATGGCCCACCCCAGGCTGCCAGCCCCGCAGTCTGGAGCCAAAGCAGGGCCCAGTCCCCGCTTGTAGCTCAAATAAGTGGAGGACACCAGCCTTGAGCCTCACAGTTTTATTTTCACCTCAGTATCCATCCTTCCTTTCAGCACCAATAAAGGAAAACAAAACAAAACAAAAGACCTCTCTTTTCAAAATATTTTATCAGGTGTAAAGATTGTTTTTCTTCTAGGGAAGAGTCATCTGGATATATATTTGATAATGTGTTTACCAAAACCTCAAGTGTGCTTACCATAGAAAACCCCTAATGTTCCATGAGGATACAGAAAAAAAATACAGAAATTTAAAAAGTGGGTTTTTTTTTCTTTTTTATAACAGTATTTCTAAATCTCAGCAAGTTAATACAATAGTTAAAAAGCATCAAGATTAATATTCATACTTAAGGAGGTTTTGGACGAATGAAATGAACAGTTCCTTCCTAGCTGGCCCCCACCTCATGGCTTCTCTTGAGACCGCCCAGGGCAGGCACAGAGCCTCAATTAGGAGCTGGGTGACCCCTGTGTCCTCCTCCTCCCAGGCCTTAGATGCCACAGAATCTGAGATCCTGGCAATGTTTTGTGTCTTTTTTAAAAATCAAAATGGAAAAGCCTGGCTTATACATAAGCCCTGGGAGGCCACAGGCACATCACGTGGAACACGTGGTTGGGTGGTTGTGGCCTTGGCGCTGAGGGAGGTGTGAGGGGAGCAGGGAGGCAGTATGTCCTTGCTCTGGACACCAGGACCTGGGTAGGCAGAGGCGACCTGTGATAACAGAATGACTGAGGCACAGGGCAGTATGACTTGCTAAGGCCGCCCTGTGAGCTGGGAGGAGAGAAGCATGTGGCTGACTCCCACACCTGCTGCTCCCGGGAAGGGAGGCCGCCCAGGGCAATGGGAGGTGTGCTGGAGTCTGGTCTAGGGGCCTGGCCACTCCCCTGTGCACGTAGCTGTGGGTGCAGAGTCCTGGCTGCCATTGGGTGGGGGCTTCCACGCCACCAAGCCTAGCCACGGCTCTGGGGCATGGCAGAGAGCCCGGGCAGGAGTGCCTTTGTTGTGAGCAGCCCCTTCCTGGCTCTGGACTCTGGGGGGCAGGAGCCTGGTACCAAGAGTTCTCCCCAGGCCAGGTGGGTTCAGACAAACCAGTGTCACCGTGGATGCGCGTCCTCGCAAAGCTAACCAGGCTCTGCAGGATTGTCCTCCTCCAGCACGGGGCCTGGCGTCTGGCTGGCTGCTTGGCCCCCTCAGTCCCTTTTGCAGCTGGGTGGGTGACAAGGCACAGGGTCAGTGCACCAGCGCCAGGAGGCTAACAGCAGGCCCTGGTGCTCCCTCCAGCCTCGCCAGGCAGAGCTGGCTCTGAGCCAGGCTGGATACAAGGTCGGGGTGCTGCGAGGAGGGGAGATGAGTGGGGCTTGTCAAAAAGTTCCTCAAGTTGGAGCCTTACATCTTGAAACAGACAAAACCTTCGCCGTATGACTGGGGAACAGCCCCCGTTGTCTGTTAAAGGCAGGTGGGCAGAGGCAGTGCTGCCGAGGGGGCCTGAGAGCTGCAGGCCTCCCCCAGGCCTGGAGGCAGATGGGGGACCGTGGGCTGTTGGCCAGCTCTGCCACGCTGAGCCAGGGGGCACAGTAGCAGGGTGGCTCTGTGCCTGGACGCCAACCAGTACCATTCCCTGCCCGGGCAAGCAGTGGCTGTCGGCCTTGCCACCCCAGCCTGCACACTGGTGAGGGGACAGGCCCTTTCCACACCTTGGCATCCTGTGCTTTCAGAGCGTTGGCGTTGGCTGGGGTAGCTGTTAAGGATGGGCCTGGGGGGCCAGAGCTGCAGCCCCACCTGGGGGCAGGCGGGCGGTTCCTGAGCTCAGCCTGCACGTGGGTGGCGACAGTCCCCAGGGAAGGATTGGTCCCGAACCAGAGAGGTGTCCGGAGGATAGAAAGAAGAGGATGTGTTGGTTTTGATAAAAGAGAAGTTACAAATCTGTCATTTTCAAAATGAGGCCCTCCCACCCCCCTTTATGCTGAGTCCCCTTCTTCCTGTAAAAAAAGCGGGTGCTCTCTCGGATTCCCCGTTTATGGCTCCGTTGCCCAGACCCGAGTCTCCCCCAAGAGGAGGCTTTATGGCGGCCAGAGCCAGCTGGACCCTGGCATGCCTGGGCGGGAAGGGACCCTGTTTCAGGAAGAGCAAAGTTCTGTGAGTGACTTGCAGACCCTTTGAAGTGAAGGGTTGATTTTGTTTTTAACTTAACTGTTTTTCTTTTTAAAATGTAATCGCCCTTGAATGCAAGACCCTGGGAAGAGCCCTGGGCTGGCGGTAGAGACACAGCCCTCAGGTCCCTGCGGTGAGCCATCCCAGGCTGGAGCGGGAGAGCTGGCGGCCTTGCCCAGGAAGTGCTTCTTTGGCTGGTTCTGATTGTGTTTGGAGTTTGGCCTTGGGTGAGGCCCGAGCAAGGGGTCTGTGTGGCTACAGCGTGGCACGTGGCATGCGGGCAGCGTGCATGCGAGGGTGCAGGCATGCGAGACAACATTGGCAGCAGACAAAAATAATGAACCCTGGACGAAGCTTAAGAAGAGATACAAAGAGTACATAAACCCGGTCCTTATGCTAACCCACGGGTTACAAACTAGGTTGTGCTGTAGATTTGTAGAAAATCACGTTTTGAAAGAATGGCACTGGTTAGGCAGCTGGGGGGCTCCCCGGGGCCAGCCTGACTCCTCTGTCCGCAGTGAGGGCCCAGAGCAGCGCTGCTTCCAGGCTCGCGGTCCCTGACCGGCTCCCTCCTGGTTCCTGCCCTCCTCCCCTCAGCACTGAGGGGACGTGGCCCAGGGATGGGCTGCGGCTCAGAGGGCTGGCAGAGGCCCCGCAGCTCCGGATGCCGGCGATGTGGCTGGTCTACGCCTCTTCCTCCCCCGCAGACACCATCAGCCGCATGGCCACTGGGAGGTGGTCGGTCAGGCCAGACAGCTGAGTGATGAAACTGAATTCTTCCACCTCCTGGGTTGCGTGAGCGAGGAGAGAAGCGTCCTGATTAGGCCCAGAGGGTGTCCTAAAAGGGGGGGGCCTGGAGGGCAGGGGTGGCAGCCTGGGAGTCCCGGGTGTGATGCCTCTGGTCTGGGGTTGGCACGGGTCTTCCCGAAGGCGGAGTGGGGAGACCTGGAGGATCCCAGGGCCCTACAGGTCTGAGAGACGACGAGTCTCCTTTTCAAAGAGAGTACCCTGGGGGGTGGGGTCTCAAGGGAGACTCGGTGCCATGGTGAGCTGCAGACTCAGGGTTCCGCCATCCCCGGGCACAGCCCTGGCTGCCTGGGCCCCGTCCCAGACTCACCGCCTTCCAGTCCAGACACAGCCCCTCCTCGGCATGCAGCATGTAGTCGATGCGCCTGCCATTGCCCTTCAGCAGGTCCTTCCGCCCCTTCTGGCCCGGGCTTTTGCTGGTGGGAAACGCCAGGTACTCCCTGCGGCCTTCCTCGCTCTCCAAGACCCTGTGCACACAGACGCGCAGCCAGGTGAGCCCCCAACGCCAGCCCTGGGGCCTGGCAAGTCCTGTGTGTGGGGCTCTGGTCTCTTCCCAAAGTGGGAGAGGGTGGGTCAGGCCAGACCTCTGGGTTTAAGATCTGTCCTCCCTGTGGGTCCAAAAGGGCCCAGCCGGAGAGAAGCCGAGTCAGAGCCTGCAAGTTCCTGGCTGAGTCAGGCACTCTGGGGCCTATCACATGTTGTCCCGTGTCTGCCTTGGGCTGGCCAGCACTCAGTTTCCCTTTCTGAACTCTCCTGGCTGTGCCTGGATCAGACACGACAGCCCCTGCCTGCCCTCCAGAATGGCCTTCTGCTCTGAGCCAACAGGGGCCTGTTTTGGGGAACCTGGTCTTTGCTGTGAGGCTCGGGGAGCCTTTGCTCCTGGAATCCCCTGAACACCCCCTATGACTATTCTTTCCTCCTGGCGGTGAGCTGAGGGAGCCAGGGGAGTGCCCACACCCCATCCGAGGACTCAACTCTCGTGTGGTTTTGTCCCTCAGTGGCTGTGCGACCCTACCCCGAGCCTCCATTCTCCCCTCAGAAACTAAAATGTTTGTTGTGGGCCTCAAGACACATCAGGGAACAGGACGTCCTATTCTCAGGGCGAGCAGTCTCACGTGGGTGCTGAGAGCCGTGCAAGGCTCTGCAGGGAGGTGAGGCACTGGCTAGGGCATGGGACACCCTGAATCCTGGTCTTCTGACGCTGTTTCTGGCATTATTGCCCTGGGACACACAGTGTGTCCATCTCCCTCCGGCTGGCCTGTCCCCTGGGGTCTGAGCACCACTGGGCAAGCGGCTAAGGCCCCCTTGGGAGCCCCCTCACAGAGGGCAAGCTTGGGCCGGTGTCTGAGGCAGGAGGTGCAGCCACCAGAGTCACCGCGCAGGCCACCAGATGGGTTAACGCCTGGACAGACCAAAAGGGGCGCCCCGAGGGTATGGCCGGCAAACACGGTTTCTACAAGGTTTTTATCAGCCTTAAGATAAATACACTAATGACATTCAGACGTTGTTAGAGCCCAGAAGTATAATCCATTACTGTCCTTTGCCTTTGATAATTAATTCCAGCATCAATGATCTGAAGAGTTACTGATAGTCATTTTTTAATCATCTCATAAAAAGATAATTTTCTCGGCATAGGATGATGTTTCAAATTTAGTCTATAATCTAATTAATTGGCTCAAATTAGCTGCAAAGAACCATCACCGTGACTCTGTGCAATCTTGGGCTGTGAATTATAAATTGGTTCTGCTATTGGGCTCAAATATGTCCTTTATGGAAGTCTCAATGGGCTCAGAATGAAGTGTGGCTGGAATGGAACTGTCTCTACCTTGAGAATGATTGGCTTGTGTTATCTCTGCTGGTATTTTGTTTGCCTAATTGGCACAAGCTGCTGGGCTCCCTTTGGCAGAAGCCATACCCCACGGCTTACGTACAGGGATTGACCCTTGGGCTGGCTCTGGGAAATTCTGGTCCCTTCCCTGTACCTGGCAGGGCCCAAAGGCAGCCGGGCCTAGGGTAGGGGATACTCCAGCATAGTGACCCAGACTGACTGCTGGCTTAGGACACACCCCCTGGAGACCCCTGGCTGCTTGGAGAAATCTTAGCAAAGCCAGTGCCCTAGGTGTGGGGGCGCAAGGTCCACCCACCGGCCCAGCTCCCAGCTCTTCCAGCTCTCCCAGGCAGGATGAGGGGCAGGTTCCCGCCCAGCAGAGGCTCTCACTGGCTCCCGCCCCAGCCCCTGTCTCTCCACTGCCTGGGGGGCTTCCGTCCCTTGTCCCCAACCTGGGAGCTGATCTGGATTGGAGGCCCCCCACCCGCCTGCAGCAGCACAGTACTTACTTCTGAAGATTCTCAGGGGTGCATACATCCTCATCATAGAGGCCATTGGTGTCCAGCAGGGTACCTGGGGAGGAGGGGACGAGAGGGTTCACCGCAGGCAGGACCCAGGCAACCTCCAGGTTGGTGGCTCCCATGGGGTGGACAAGGGCTTCCGCTAGCCTGGGTGGCTGACTGGGCCTTCCCCAGCGGTGGGGCCTTGGGGCAGGTCCTGGTGGCCTTCGAGGGAAGCCCATGCAGAGCGCAGCCTCCACTCCACCCTCCCCAGCCCCAGCTTACCGATGGCCCACGGCTTCTCCTCCCCTGGCCCCAGGCGGCAGGGGTCCTTGTAGCGTGTAAACAGGGAGTGCTGCTGTTCCAGCTTGTCATCTGTGCGGGGAGAAGACAATGCTGTGGCGTTCAGGGGGGCTGGGCTGTGGTTAAGGGCCGACCACCCTGGTTCCAGTCAGTTACTCCTACAGAGCCCTCAGGGCCCTGTCCCTGAGCTAACTGCCTCTGGGTGGGGCCTGTGGCTCATCTCACGCTGTGTTTCCACATCCTTGAGAAATGCCCCCCAGCACTCTAATCTTCACCTCTCCCTCTAGGGCTCCAGGGACAGTGACCTCCAATCCTGTGGAGCCCCTTGTGGGGGGCTCCTGCCCCCTTCATAGACCTGGGTGCCCAGGCCCAAGAAGAGGGGATCCCACAAGGCTCAGACAGGGAGGTCACCTGCCCAGGATTCCTGTTTGTCTGGTCAACTTACTGAGGAGGGTGGGAAGCAGAGGGCATTGGGTGGGGCCTGACTGGGTGGGACCCCCCCCTCCCCACAGCTTCTTCCTGTGAGTACTCGGTCCCCACTCTGCTGCAGGAGGATCCCAGAAGTGCCCAGTATTTGGAGTTGGCATCATGCATGGGACTGTGACGGGGCCACAGGGACATGGTGCCGGGGCAGGAGCCAGCATGTGGGGACTGACGGCCTTGCAGCCCTGCACGGTTGCAGTGGAAGGTCTTCCTCACTCTGTGGCGGTCCCGCATGTTCCAGGGTGGGAGCGTCGTTCTCCCCGCTCACCCTGGAGTCGCCACTGTTGTCAAGAGATGCCTCCCAGGTCATGAACAGAACTGCTGCTACATGCTGCCCCAAGGAGAGGGCACCACCTTGTGCTCCAGGTGAGGCCTTCAAGTGTCCAGCCTTCGCTGGGGTCTAGGGCCAGAGCGAGGGCCCTGCATTGTCCCAGCCCACTTGCAGTCCCCTGAGGGCTGTGGCCGGTGTGGAAGGAACACAGGAGCCATAGGCTGGGGTTTCCCTAACACCTGGCTCCTCAGGGTCATGGGAGGCTCAGAACGCTCAAACCTCCAGGAGGTCCCTATAAGATCAGCATAGTCATCTGATTCACAGGCCAGTTATTTAAATCAAATATTTAAAATTGCGCCAATGATGAACTTATAGTTTTTTCGCCGAATGGTTTAAGGCATGGTGCCCAGGGTTCGGATCCTAGTTCAGACATCTACTGGCTGTGACGACCTTGGGCTGGGTATTCAACCTCTCTGGGTCTCAGCCTGCTTTTCCACATCACGTGGATGGTACAGCCCTACCTCTTAGGGCTGTTACCGGACTTAAATGGAAGAGCAGTTAGAATCATGCCTGACAAAAATTAAGAGCTGAATAAATACTTGCTGAGGGCCGGGTGTAGTGGCTCACGCCTGTAATCCTGGCACTCTGGGTGGCTGAGGTGGGAGAATTGCTTGAGGTCAGGAGTTCAAGACCAGCCTGAGCAAACCCTGTTTCTACCAAAAATAGAAAAAATTTGCCAGATATGGTGGTGTGTGCCTGTAGTCCCAGCTACTCAGGAGGCTGAGGCAGGAGGATTGCTTGAGCCCAGGAGTTTGAGGTTGCTGTGAGCTAGGCTCATGCCACAGCACTCTAGCCCAGGTGACAAGAGCAAGACTCTGTCTCAAAAAAAAACCGAACTTGCTGAGGATTGTTAGTGGACTCTCCCTCAGTCTGAGTGTCAGAGGCCCCAAGCCTTCCTTGTCAGAGGGTCATTTTTAGGACATGTCTTTGTCTCCAGCAAGGAGGCCTCTGAGCTTTCTAGGCAGAGTGTGGGCAATTCCAGGATTTGGGGGAGGAGGGGCAGAGAAATCATAGTCTTGCTAAATATCCCACCCACGCTCTCATGAACAGGAGGAAGTTCTTCGAGCTGCCTAACCCAAGTTTTCCTAGCTGTGACTGGAGCCCACGCCCTCCTGAGTAGCAGGCTGGAGTGGGGAGGAGCATGACCTCACCAGAGGAGCAGTTGTCAAAGTTTAAATCTCCGCAGATGACGTCAAACACCACCAGCTCCTCGGGGTTGGCTGCGCTGGACGAGGAGGTAGATTTTCGGAAATCAGCCAGCCAGTCCTGAAGCAGGTCCAGCTGCTCACACCGGATGGCACTGTCCTCTGCAGGACAGAAGCACAGGGACCGGCCAATGACGCTCACGGCCAGACCCCAGCCAGGCCCCACCCCCAGAAAACTGCGGGCCGGCCACCCTACCTGGCAGGGCATGCAGGTGTGTGCAGGCGATGTACCCGACAATTCTTTGGTCCTGAGGTGTGCTTCCCACCTGCACCTGGAGGAAGGGGAGGTGTCAGTGCCATCACCCACCATTGACCACTGCCCTGAGTGCAAAGGGACACTGGCAACTCCCACCCACTCACCAGGTCAAACCCTCGCAAGCCCTGCTCTGTGCCAAGCTCCTGGCTAGACTCAGGCCCTGGTAGGAATAGGACATGTCCTGCTTCTAGGAGCTGACAGCCCAGTGTGAGAGGCAGAGGCATTAAAAACAAACAAACAAACAAAAAAACAGCCTATGGCATAGTGAGTGCCAATGGCGACCCGTGCAGGGCCTCGTGGGGGAAAATGCAGAATCCATGGCAGAGTTCCTCCCCACCCCGCCATCTCCGGGTGACCAGAGTGTCCACATGTGTGACCCTCAGTTCCTGTCCACTCCTGCCTGGGGACTCTTTCCTCCCTCCCCCTGCCCTGGCCCCTCTGGCTCTGTGGTAAGTCACACGCATGATAAGTCGCCTCATCTGCTTGCTAGGCTGTGGGCCTTGTAGTCCCGAGTCTTGGGCGAGAGCTGTGGCCAGTGTCTTTGGGGCTCCAGGCCTCGTGCCTTGGGCTGGCCCTGTGCACACCCTCGGCCCCCATCCTGAGCCTCCATCCTCCCCTGTCCTCAGACTCTGTCCTCCCTCTCTGCTCACCTCTTCCCCAAAGAGGGTGCTCCTACCCCTGGCAGCCCCAGCAGGTAGCCCTGGCAGGCTGTCTCCAAAGGTTGGCTTAACACAAACGAGCAACTCAACTGTACCCCACAGACGACTCTAAACGGGCCCCGCAAGGTGGGACCCCCAGGGCAAGCCTTAGCCCTTGTCAGCACTGCAGTTGGGGGAGCTGGGGGGTGGTCACAAAGCGATGGCCCCGGGCATGGGGGCTTTCCTGGGCCCTCTGATTGTCGCACAGCTGCTAGAGGTCCTTGCTGGGCCCTCGTCCTCTCCTCCGTAGGCTTTCTTCCCCAAACCTTGCTAATCCATCCCAGACTGGATTTTCTGTGACGCTGAGACCCTAGACCCAGGGTGCTCTCGGGGGAGGTGGCCTGTGAGGCCAGGCTGCCTGTCCCAGTTGTTGTCCGAGGGCCACACAGGAGGTGGCGGCCCCACACGTGTGGACTCACAGCGGCCTGGACAGCAGCAGCTGCGCACAACCCATCTGCTCCAGGGAGCCTCGATCGCCTCTTTCTTTTTGCTGCTGCAGTTGGCTGGTGTTATTCTCCACCCGGACTTTCTCATTGCAAATACTCCCAGCTCTCCAGCCCTTCCTCCTGCCCTTCCAGGCCCAGGTGTGTGCCTCGCCTTCCCCAGACCACGGGGGTGAATGTCTGGCTATTTGACAACGGGCTGTTTGGCCTGCTTTTGAGGAGGTTTCTAAGCCCATAGGTTCACCATTCACTTCTTGCCCATATACCAGACCCAAATTTCAGTCTAATGGTATCCGCCACCCCCAGAATGGCGCTGTGACGTCACATACGTCACATCGCCCTGCAAAAACATTTTTAAAACCACAATGCTCAAGAAGGCCACATGATGGCGCTCTCACCTGCTGTGCTCCTCAGGCAGCCGGCCTGTTTCCTCCTTAATAATAATAATATTCACACGGGAGCACTTACGTATGCTTCGTGGTTCAGGGACATTACCTCGCTAGGTCCTTACGATGACTGAGATTATGCTCAATTTATGCCATTTTTATAGATACACACATTGGGGCCACAAGAAAAGTCATGGCCAGTGCCACAAGGCCAATGGTACCAAAGGCAGGTTCAGATCGGATCTGTCTGTGCCACGTGGTGTCCGAGCCACTGGCATCTTTGCTTCTCCCCAGCCGCCCATTTGTTGGTCTTAATGTGTCACCTTCTCACTCAGTGTCACCTCCCTGTGTGAGTTCTGGGCAGGGATGGGGATGCGTGTGGACTCTGCCCTGCAGCGAGGAGGACCCGGCCGAGGGAGACACACAGGCCGGAGCTGCCTCTTGTCACCCCCACCTCTCCCTCCTAATCGGCGTGTGATCTCGCCAAGAGCCACTTTATTATTTGCTGGAACTTATCGATTCCTGGCTCGTGGGCTCAGGAGCCGCAGAGGCCTGTGTTTCTCTTGCGAAAACAAACAATCACACCGAGAGGTTGTGCCTTTCAGTCCTGGTGGGCAAAGACTGTCAACAAAGCAGGTGCCTGGAATTAGGCTGCACGTGGGGCAGAAGGGATTTCAGCTCCTTCCTGCGCAGAGTCACATTTCCTAAAGGACCCGAAGTACCACACAGTGACCAGGGGGGGCAGGGACCGCTGCCTTCCACACACAGCAAGTGAGAGCAGTGGCAGCATTCTCGCCGCGTCCTGGACCTTCTCTGGCTGGGCCTGTCCCTGCTGTGGCCTCCTGTAGTCCCTCCTCCTCGGCAGGAGAAACAGTTACGCACTCGGCCAATGGAGAGCGCTGGGATCAGCGCTGCTCTCGAGGAGCTCTGTCTGATGGGACAGACGGGCAACAAGACTCCCGGGCACTGGGCCGAGGACCCCGTGAGACGAAGACTGGCTCATGCTGGGCGGCGCTGAGGAGAGCTCCACGGAGTGGCCCGCCCAAGCCCAGGGTGAGACCAAGACAAGCAGGGGCCTGGAGTGTGGGGGCCCTGGCGGAGGTGTGTGGCTGGTGCAGGACTTGGGCTGAGGGTGGAGGGGAGCTGGACCTGGCATGGGAGGAGGCCAGTGGCAGGGGCAGGACACTGAAACCACAGTTGGGCCGATGCAGAGGAATGGTGCAATTGGAGACGTGGGTGCAGATGGACCCTGGGTGACCGGAGAGTAACATGAAAGGCTGGGATGGACAGGCTGGGCCTAGGCCACAGAGCTGCCAAGGTGTCCTTCTGGCTTAGGGTTGGCAGAACTGGGAAAGGAGCAGGTCGGGGCAGATGGTGACTTTGGTTCAGAGCGAGTGGGGGACATGTCCAGGAGGCAGCAGATGCAGGGCTGGGGGTCAGGGGAGCGATCTGGGCTGGGACAGGCTGAGGGCCGTTGGCACGGGCAGACGTGAGGGCTATGGAGTTGCACTCACTGGGGCCACCATGGCCACCTGCACATGAAGAGAGCTGGCTGAGTGGGGTGGCCAACCCCCAGCTCAGGGTCACTGCGGGATGCAGCAGGGCTGGAGCTGCCAAGAGAAGTTACAAACTGGGTTTTATGTGAAATATCTTGATTTTGAAATATTGGCCAATACAAGGAAAAGTGTTTAATGGCATGCACCAAATTAAACATAGCTGCAGACCAGTTTGAGACCCAGGAGGTAGAAGATGAAAAAGAACGTTCAGGGCAGAGCTGCAAAGGAGGGGCTGTCCCAAGGAGACTGTCACTGACCTTGGTGGGAACAGTGGTCAGGGTGCCAGGAAGGGAGGGGGACGTGTGGATTGGCCTGCACAGGGGGTGGAGGGCCCAGGGAGGTCCCTGGCCTCTGAGCAGTCAGCAGTGGGGTGGGAGTGAGAAGCTGCACCCTCCCACCCTGGGCCTCATAACACATCCCCTTCTTCCCCAGAAAGGCACTGCCGCTGCTGAGACGAAAATATATCCATGGAACAGAACACCAACGAACCATATGCCAAAATAGGAAGGCTGGATCTATCTGTCACAGGAGTTAATTCAGTGTCAGCGTCTCTTGCTGTGAATGAAGAGCCAAGGCCCCAACTCTGGGCCTGGCAGAGCCACATGAGAGCCATTGAGCAACCCGGAGCAGGGGGCCGGGGCCCCCAGGAGCCTGCCCTGGCTCCAGTAGGCTCGGAGGAGACACCAGCCCTTACTCCTGGCGGGCGCTGGGCACACACGCCAGCGTTTCCCCGGGGCAGCTGAGCACGGTCGCTCCTGGAGGGGAGCTGAGAAGTGAGGGAAACCCCCCAGGTGGGCCCTGGAGCCACAGCCCTCCCTGCTGAGCCCCCTTTTTGTGTCTCACCTCCAAGGGAGAGAACCCCCACCCGAAGCAGCTGCTGCCTCTGGGGACAGAAGGCCCTGTTCTGCATCCACTGGCCAAAGGATGCTTCAGAAAACTCTGGAAGCACCAAGAGCGGCTTTTGGATAGAGAACAAAAGTCGACGCTCAGCGTCTCAGGCTCAGTGTGTAATGACCAAATTACCACGGTCTAAAAACTCCTCCAGTTGCATCCAAATTAGCAGAAATAATTATGATTCACTTTAATTAGTGACTATGGAAGTGAAGCCACAGGCTGGTGGGCAGAGAGCCTGGCATGGCAGCTGTGTGACAGCCAGGAGGGAGGGGCGTCCAGGCCGGTGAAGCTGGTGGCCTCAGCGACACAAGCGTGGGAATGGGCCTGGGGACTGCAAGTCCCGTCTCTGCCTACTGTGCTCCACGCTAGTCTCACTGCCTCCTGTGAACCGAGAGGGCCCCTTCCTCCTCCTCTTCCTCCCTTTATCACTGCCACCATCGCCACGGCCACCATTGCCACCTGCATTATCAGAGGCCTCACCGCTCTGGTCCACTCCCACCCTGTCCCCATTTTGCTGATGGGGAAATGGCGGCTCAGAGATCTGAGGAACTGGCTCATGATCACCCAGCTCGGTCTGTCTGTGCCCAGAGTCATGGTTCTTGTCCCTATGTTTGTGTTTCCCTTGTCCCCGAGCGGGGGCCTCCTGTGCAGCTCCCTGCAAGGCCTTGTCAGCCTCCCACTCCAGTCCCAGCCCCGAGGGTGAGGACTCTCTACAGGGCTCTGGGACTGTCTGGCGCGTGGTCCTCAGGCTGGGCCAAGGCCTCCTACCTTGAGAAACAGAGCTCCCTTGGAGGCCAGGGCATCGGAGTTCCGCCCGTTGGGGTAACAGTGATAGGCCACGTCCATGACGGGGTAGCGGCTGGCAAAGAAGAGGCCGCTGTTGAGACACTTGAAGCTGCAGCAGCCTTGGCAGCCGTAGACCCCGACATCGTACAGGATGTACTCGAAGTAGCCGTGCAGCTGGTCTTTCAACTTGGTGGCTGCCCGCTTGTCGAACACCTCCTGCAGGCACAGGAAGTCCAGGTTGGCGGGGAAGAAGGCTGAGACCTCATGGTCAAAGGCCTCGTCCGGGTGCCGCCTCTTGCGTGCGGCTGCCTTCTTCATCACCGAGGCCTTGTACAGGAGCTTGCTGTTGGCACCCGGCTCCCCATTGCCGCCGTCCGGCCCGGCTCGCGCCTTCACCAGGGACTCCCTGGAGGCTGAGGGGCTGCCCAGGCTCCCCGAGTCCCCGTCCCGCTGACTGTGGTTGGGTGTCTGGCCCCTCGGGCCCCCGCCAGCCCCGTTCCGGGCCTGGCTCCCAGGGGCAGGGTCATCGCCTTCAGGTGGCCGGCCCCCATCCTCGCCACCGCCACCGATGCGCACGATGCAGGCGTCCTCGAGGCCGCAGCCATCAGCCGGCTCCCCGGAGGCCGGGCCGTTCGCAGCCTCGTCACTGGGATGCCGCCCGCCATCACCCTTGTATTCCACAGAGGCCGTCCTCTTGATGGTCCCGGGGACGGCTCGGGCGACTCCGTCTCCGCCCTGCGGAGACACCAGGCTGCTGAAGCTGGCCGCGCTGATGGAGGTGTTGGTGGGCGAGTCGATGTAGATTTTGATCTGGGGCCGGGCGGCCCCGTTGCGGATTCTCTGCCCTATCTCTTTGGCCCGTGCTTGGGTGTTAAAAAGGTTGTTGTGCCTCGCGAGCGAGTCGGGCAGAAGGCAGAGGTTGGCGGTGGCAAAACAGAAGCTTTTGCCAGCCCCTGTTCCCTTCCATTCACCAAGCAGGGCTGCCCCGCCGGCCAGGCCCTTGTCTTCCAGCCGTGAGTAGACGTAGGGCCGGCGGGCGGACTGCAGGGGCGACCAGAAGAGGAACCCGACCAACGCGAAGGGCAGCGCGGCCACCAGGAGGGCCAGATAGACGGGCGTGAAGAGGATGGTGCACAGCAGGTGCAGGCAGCACGGGTCGTCTGCCTGCTGGCGCTTCTCGTAGGTGGTGGGTTTGAAGGAGGCCAGGAGCCGGTCCAGCAGCCAGTAACATGGAAAGATGAGGGCCCAGGACACACAGTGCAGGGCGGACAGACAGCTGTTAGGAAAGGGGGTCGTGTACAAAACCATCGCAGCTCACTGGGCGCCGCGGCCAGCCCTACTACATGGTGTCCGTGGCAGGTGTGGGCACTTTCCTGGCGGGGATGGGCGAGTGGGGGGACAGCCGGAGGAGGGTCACCTCCTGGTGAGACGCAACTCTGGATGGTCAGCGGCGCGTGGGGGCCAGCCCGTCATGGTTCACCTCAGTGGGCCATGCTGGGCCGCCAACGCCTGAGGGAGAACCTGCGGAGACAGAAAGTGAGGGGCTTTGGTGACCTTCAGAAAAGTAGGTAGGACACTGGGGCCATTGTCGCAGCTCACCCCGTTCCTGCTTCCTCCGACATGAGCAGGGCTGTTCTGAGGCCAGGCCGGAGCCAGTGGGCTCCCATGGGCGTTTGGGGTCCCAGAGACAGCACCCCTCACTCTGTTTCCTGTGTGTGCTTTGTTCTCTTGGAGTAAACAGCTTGGTGGCATGACTGTCCCTGACTGACCATCTTCACCTTGTAACCTAACTGCTTGGAAAATTGCCTTGGTTTTCAGAGGGGCACAGCTTTGTGGACACATGGGGTCCGGGCTGGGGACCCTAGAGACTGCCCGTCAGGAGCCAGAGCTATGTTTAGAATGGGCAGGCAGGTGACCCTGGGTCAGAGGGGCCACGATCACAGCCACCTGTCACTGAGTGCCAACCAGGTCAGGACAGAGCATGAACAAACAGCAGAGAAAAGGGGCCAGAGAGTCCTGGAGCAAAGGGCAATGTGGCTGTCAGGGCCCCAGGGCACACACGCCCCCCACACAGCCTGGCTCTGCTGTGGCCCTGCCTGTAGCAGCAAGCTCGGCACTCCCACCCCTCTGTCCCCTGCGCGCCAGAGAGGATCCAGGCAGAGTTGCCCGGACAGTCCCTGTGACTTTTGGAGAAGCTCCCTGGGGCTGTGCAGGTCTGACCCAAGCTTTAACCACTCTCCCGCGTGTCCCCATTTTGCAGATGGGGAAATGGTGGCTCAGAGATCTGAGGAACTGGCCCATGATCACCCAGCTTGGTTTGTCTGCAGCCCAAGCAAGGCCCACAGCCACCTGAGCAAGTCCACCCTGGGTCCCCGTCCCTGGCTGTGCAGGAGCCCCAGTGGGTCTCAGAGCAGGCACAGAGCTCTGGCCAGGTGAGGCCACCAGGTGCCTTTATTGTGCTGAATGTAAAATCAGTAAAGACAAGAGTCTGGAGTGTTTGCCCTGCCTCTGGAGACCGTGGGGGTCACTCTGTGGAAGCGTGTATGAGCGTAACTAGACTTTTCCTGCCCCAGGGAGTGGGCTGCTCATTTCCCGCCCACCATCTGGACATAGCCCAGCGCCTGCCGGGGCACCTGCCCCACACCCTTCCTCCTCCTCTCCCATCAGTCCCTGCTGCCCCGTGCTGGCCCAGGCCTGTGGCACGCTTCACCAACTTTGTCAGCCGCCAGGCTCCGCGACGGCTGGAGGGACGTCTGTCCTCTGTCTGCCACATCCAGGCCGCCTCACACCCTTTGGGACCCCTGGCCCTTCCCCGGGTGCTCGCCTCTCACGCACTGTCCTGTCCTCATCTGCCGTTCCCGGCCCTCTGCCCTCTGCGGCCTTGCTCACCCTTTCTCTTTTAAGACTCAGCTTAGAAGTCACCTCTTCAGAGAGGAACTTGGGCCTCCCCCTTGCCCAGGTGGCTTAGGTGCCTCCACCAGGGGCCCGTCGTCCCCTTGGGAGTGGCCCACTGGTCTATATCCCAGATGCTTCGGACCGTGTCCGCCTGCCCAGCAGGCCGGGAGCATCTGGCAAGAAGGGGCGGCGGAGGTGCCCTGGAGGGGGAGGGAGGGGAGGTGGGGCTGGTGCCTCTGGCCATAGAGGAGGTGGCTATTTTCCTGCCAGCCCGAGCTCTGAGGCATGTCATGGCCCGAGCATGCCCTTGCAGCCACCATCTTCCTGGCTTAGTGTGTAAAGATGAACCTAAGCTGGGGCGGTGTCTGGCTCTGATGAACTTGTTTCACAAGGGAAGATCACTTTGACGCGAGTACTGGAAGGTCACAGTTCCAGGCAGCAGCGTGCCTATGCAGACCCCAGTGAGCCACCCAGACGGAGCCCCGGGGGACTGAGCTCTTCGCTGGGGCCCTTGGTGAAATCTGGGACCTGTGCCGTCTCACTCCGTGGCCAGCGCTCATGGCTCGGTGCTCAGCAGGGATGGGGAGTCCAGGCCCTCCCCGCCTGCCATCCGGCTCGGGAGACTCCAGGACGGCTACTCCCTCGTTCTTTCTATCAAACCCCAGCGATTGCTGTGAGAGCATCAAGCCTGCAGTGGGAGTGAAAGCCGACTCACTCTCCCACCCAGGCTGGGGAGTTTGGCTGCCCTCAGCAGGCTCGCAGGCCTCGTGTGTGGTGCTGTCTGCAGTGAGAGGACGTGGGGCGGCCCACAGGGACCTGTGTCTCTGCCAGGCCAGCTGGGACCGGGCCAGTGGGGGCAGGGGGGACAGGATAGGGTCTCTCAAGGCTCCCTAGCCCCCAGTAGTCCCTGCAGTTGGCACCAAGGTCCTAAGGCAGGGGTCCAGGCCAGATACCTCGGCCACCTGGATGTCACCCCAGTGTCATAGGGCGGGCCCTCTCCCGAGTCTCCCTCATCTCTGCAGACTGAGGTCACCAGCCTGGCCTGCCAGCACTGTCTTTTCCTCAGGTCCCCCTACCCAGCACCATGCTGCCGTCCTCAGTGTCAGCCACAGCCCCGAACCCGCTGCCCAGTGCTCAGAAGGAGCTTCCTAAACACGTCTGAGTCTTTCTCTCTGGTGGTCCCACTATCCCAGGGGACAGAGTCCAGTCTCCGGATCTCTGTGCAGGGGCCCTTTGTGCTCCTGCCCCACCAGCTCGTCCCTCATCCCCCCACCGCACTCCACCGGCAGGAAGGGCTCCGGCAGCCCGGTGGCCTGTGCACCTGCCGGGCTCTCTGCCGGGCGTTCCTCACGGCTCAGGGCTCAGCCAAGATGCCTCCTCTTCAGGGAGGTCTTCCTTGACCCCATCCAAGGCAGCTTGTGACCCCCGAAAGCCTCTCCACACTGTGCTGTCATCCTGCCAAGAGCTGGGGCTGTTTAACGTCTGGGCCTCCTAATGGGCCGTGAGTGCCAACAGGACACATGTCGGTTTGTGGCTGAGCCCAGGGTGTGGCCCCCGCCTTGGGAAGGGAAAGAGCAAATGAACAAGTGACCGGCTGAGGAATGAATGGACCCTGCTGCCTCAGGGGTGACAGAGGCTGGGCAGATAGAGCAGGTGGGGCTGTGTGGCCCCGAGAAGCTCCGCCACCGCGTCGGGAGTCAGGCCCGGTCTAAGACAGTGGCATGGGCTGCGCAGGCCGAGCCCTGGCTGCGACATCTCTGGAGAAAGGGTTTGGAGGGGTGGGTCTGTCCCGTTTGCACCATGCTGCCCTCCAAGCAGACCTGATCCGAGTTCCACAGGGCAGCTGGGCTTTGTCATGGGTCAGAGGCAGATGTGGTCTCACTTCATCAAAGGGTTCCTGAGAGGAAGTCCTCAAACCTTCCATTCTCTTGTGTGGCTTGTCCCCAACACTGGCTGATCAGGGTTGGGGTCTACTGTTAGCTGGGACAGGGCTACTGGGGGAGCGTAGGAGAGAGACTCCCTCCTCAGCTGCCCCATGTGCCCCTCACTCCTGCTGTGACCCAGAAACCCTCTGGGCAAGCTCCCGTTTGTCCTGCCTGCAGTGGCAGCGAGTGGCCAGGCCGGAACTTTCTGTCTCTCCTGTGCTGGGCAGAGGAATGTCTCTGGTCCCCATCCACGCGTTGGGATTTGAGGTGGCCCTACAGTGATCCTCTAGGGTGTGGCAGACCCAAGCATCCCAGCCCTTCCTGCTGCCCCCGTGTCCCTGTCCAGACCTCCTGGACAGGAGGTGACCCCCCAGGTGCTGCCCACCTGCTCTGCTCCCACGTGCGGCCCCCACAACTCCGCACAGAAGCTGCTGACACAGGAGACACAAAAGGGATTGCCGCCGATGGGGCCGGTTTCTAAAGCTCTGTGGTTCATTATTTTGTCTCAGGGAAATGGAAGGAGGGTAAACAGTCAACAACACATTAATTAGTCTGATCTACACTTTCCCCATGAAAGAGGAGAGCTAGACATTAGAGGCTGGCAACTGCTCAGGGAATCCTTGAGTCCTCAGAGGGGCGGCCAGGGCAGGATGTGCTTCCTCGGGGCCCCGGCTCTGGCACCCACACAACCCTAAGTCTAGATGGGAGGGGAAGAGGTGGACAAGTCCTAGGCAGGACCCAGGAGGCCAGAACCGCGGCCACCCTGGTAGGCGTGGGGCAGTGCCAGGAAGCAGCTCAGCATGGCGCCCCTCCGCCACTTACTGACGTCTGCAGTTAAGCCGCCAGCACCGAGACACCTGGTTGCTGGTCTGGGTCCTGCAGGCACCACAGCGTGGGAAGGGGAGGGGGCCACTGTGGTTGCCCAGAGGCCTGAGCTGAGGGCCCAGGGCTGATCTGCCATCACTGGGGGAGGGCACCCTCAGGAATCAGGCTTGGCCAGGCTGCGGTGCTCAGCACTGCTGCTACTGGATGCCAAATACCACTGGCACCAAGACAGACATCTCCGCCCCAGCTCCCTGGGAAACGGACTTGGCAGGCGTGCGGTGCACAGGCCCTGCCTGTGCAGAGGCTCCAAAGGTCTTAGGTGGACACTGGTTTTGAATTTGAATTTCCCTGTGGCGGGAAAATGAGCAAACCAGACCACTTAGTTCTGCTGGCTGAGGCAAGCCCTGGCCCCTCTGAGGAAGCCTGCACCATCTTCTAGGGATCCCTAGGCCTGGGGGCTTCTGCAAAGTGGTGCAGGTTGGGGCTTGCCGTGGCGTGAGGCCAGGAGGGGCTGTCCCTCCTGTACTGTCCTTTGCTCTGCCCTCGTGCCTGCTGGACCAGCTCTAGGAATCCTGGAGCAAAGACCCCCTCCGCATCCTTGCCGTGCCCACAGGCCCACGTCTACACCGGAGCTGGGCCAAGCCTCCGGTTTCTACAGGAAAGGCCACGTGGATTGCTGCAATCCAATTACCTGAGCGTGCCTGCATCCACCAGCGGCACCTGCATCGGGCCGGCCCATTTCTGCCTGGATGCCTGCGGAGGAGGAGTTGGCATGGCAACGCGAGCCCTGAGCTGCTGAAACTTAGAGGCAACTTGTCGCTGGGAGGATGGAAAGAAAGGCTGAAGAGGATGCCTTTCTGAGTGATGTGGGTGAGACAAACCCAGGTGAACCCCTGGAAGTCACATCCCAGGCAGAATTGGGGCCGAGGGCCTGGCGTGGACACGTGTGCTGTCGCAGTGACTCCCACAGACACGGTGTGTGGCGGCTGAATGCCTGTTCATCCTCCCAGGTCCAAAGCACCTGCCTCTTTCTCCCTGAAGCCCTCGCTGCCCTGCACGCCCCCGACTGTCACCCTTATTGCGTCTGTTTGCACTACACAGGCCCGAGGACCACCCTGCTGCACTCCCCGGGAAGGGCAGCGAGCCGGGCCAGGCCCCTGACCCCAAGCCGGATGGCCGCACAACCCAACTGGTCTAAACCCTCCCTGGAACTCTCTGGACCCCTCAGGAAAAAGGCCTGCATTTTCTCTGAGATGAAAGCACTAAGAGCCTGAAGCTTCTGGAGCTTTCCTTGAGAGTGAATCCAAGGTCTCAAGATAGACCTTGGGGCTGAGGAAAGAGATCAAGTCCAAGTGACATCTTTGAGCTCTAATCTCTCTGTGCCTGAAGCCCACACAACCCACAGACTTTCTAATTAATGATTCAGCAAGTTCCCCTTTTCTTTGCTCTAGTCACATTGAGTTGGGTTTCTGTGACTTGCTACCGAAGGGATCCTGTCTAACATGAACTAGCTACGTGATCTTTCTAAACCTCCGTTCTGTCAGCTCCTCTCCTGCGCAAACCTCTTGGGGCTCCCCTGGGCTTCCCCCTGGGGTTCCTCCTGGGCACAGTGGAGGCTCCCTCCTGAGTCCTGGGGGGGCCCTGCAGGACCTGGTGCCTCCAGCGTGCGCCTCCTGAGCAGGCAAAAGTTAGGAGCACGAACTATGGCGTCAGATGTGCGGGGTCAGGTCCTCCTGCCCGAGACTGGACAAGTTGCTCAACCTGGTCTCTGAGACTTAGTTTCCTCACACGTCAAGCGCGGGCAGCGACGGTGTCTCAGAGGAGCCAGAGACGCACGTATGCGGCACCGAGTGCGGTGCCCGCCTCATCGCGAGGACGACCCCTGTTGTCACTGCTACTACTGTGAATCCCTGTGCCACACAGGGCCTCAGGATACAGCCGGAGCCTTCGAAGTTTCCTCCGCAGGAGGCTGGTTTGCCTTACGAACAGGGCACCCTGCTCTTCCGGATGAAGGGCAAGGACGGTGCTGCGGACGTTGGGGCCTCCGTCTCCGGCAGGACTTGAGCAGAGCTGTCTGTGTGGGCTGTTTGTGCAAACCCGAGCCACAGGCCTCTGCAGAATCCAAAGGGGCCATAAAATTTTCAAAAAGAAACTTTCCACAGGTGCTGTGACTGCATCGTGTGGTTTCTGAGAATAGGAACAAGCTGTGAGCAGCTCTGGGGCGCTCCCTCAGCCAGCCGGCCTCGGCATTCTCGTGGCAGGACTGAGGAAGCCCAGTTGAAGCTGATTTGGGCGTGATTGGAAAGCAAATCTCAAGGCAGCGTGGGGGTGCACGTGCCGGGGATGGTGCAGGAGCCAATCTGACGTCTAAAACAGCAGGAACCCCGTCCGGGCCGTTGTGCTCCCGTGACACAGGCAGTGGCCCCTCCCAGGGGGGCAGCTGAGTTTTGAAGACCCGGTTTACTGCCTGCACCCCAGAGTCATCTCTTAGTGACCACAAAGGGCGCCATTGAGGAGAAGGCTGGATGGAGGCTGGCACCTAGACCCACGCCTGAGCCACCCCGAGTTGTACCTCCCCTCATTCTGACTGTCCCTTACATTTTGCTCAAGAACCTGCCTGCGACCAGGTCTCCCTGCCTAGCATGTGCTGGAGCAGAAGGCCACGGGGCTCCCACCGTCTTGTGCCCTCACGGAGGCTGAGTCCGGGACAGGAGAGGAGGCCGGGGGTGAAGGCTCTCTCCAGGATGAAGCTGGAGCCTAAGGTCTCCACCCTGTTCCTGAGGCCATCTCCACATGGGGGTGCTGCAGGTGGAACTGGAGTGGCTGGAACCAGGAGGCCACCAGCCAACAGCTGAGCACCTAGCCGGGCAAGGCCTCCAACCTCAAGTGCTCTGAGCTTGCCTGGGTGCTGAAGTCTGTGCCAGGATTGGGCCTTCGAATAGCCCCGGCGCGCATGTGACCTGCAGCAGGTGAGTTCTGTGGTGTCTGCTGTGTGAGCGGGGGGGGGGTGGTGCCCAGCATGCTCACAGCTGGCCAGCGCCACCTCCACCCTCGGGAGACCCTCCCCAGCACGGAGGCCAGAGGAATCTTGCTTCTCTCGGGTTCCTTTCATGTGGCTTCTGTCCCAGCAAAGTCCCCGCTTCCCTGACACCAAGGCTAACGTTAATGGTTCATGAGCCGAACACGGCTTGGAACATCCTCGAGGAGGAATGACAACATACTTTCTGTGGGAGCAGAATTTGAAACACAAGTCCACCCAAATGCGGGGTTAGGCAGACCCCGTGCCGCCTGTGTCTCGAGCACAGCGCTTCCTCCCGGGACGGGTTGGCCGGCTGAGCAGCGTGGGGGCATTTCAAGGCACCAGAGTACACAGATTAAGATGACAAACCTTCCTAAGACAGCACAGACTTGCTGGCTTTCCTCTGAAGGGAATCATTTCACATTCAGCCTAAAGTTTTCTAAGCAAAGAACATTGAGCAAACTGAGTCCTAGAGGGAAAGGTATGCAGAGCTTAGAAAGCAGATGAGTGGGAACTAGTAAATGACATCAGCTGTCAGCGTCTCGCCCGCCCTCCTTGCGGCCCTGGGCAGCTGGGCCTCAAGGCTGGTCTCACCACTGAGGGTCAAGGCCCCTGTCCCTCTGTCCTGAGCCCTTTCAGAGACATCCGACCCCAGGCCACTTCTACACTCGGTTCCTCCCTCTGCACACGGCACTGTGGGAGCCCTTGGCTCTGAGAGAACCAGCCAGAACCCTGCCTGAGAGGACGCCACAGCCCAGGCTGAACTGAGGGCCGCTTGCTTTTGAAGGCCTCTGACCTGCCCGTGTGGCCGTCCAGCGCCGCAGGGCAGCGGACTGAGAAAGTCCATTCCTGCCTGTGCCCAAGGTCGGCCTTAATTTTCAGCGGAAATTGTTTCTGCTGGAAAATAGGTGCTCTGGGGCCAGGGGCAGCACAGGGAAGCCACAGACATGGGGAAGGAGGTCCTCCGCGGGTTGGTGCACGGTCCCGGGGCTGAGCGGGGCCTGCAGGAGGTGGGCAGCAGGCGGTGTGGGGGTCCCCTGAGAGGGAAGCTGGCGCCGGCTGACAGGCACACCCAGGGCTGGACGGGGCAAGGCCTGGGCAGCGGCCTTAAGCAGGGAGGCTGGGGCGCTGGGGGTGTTTCAGGCAAGGGCCTAGGGATTTCTGGCCGCAGAGACTTTGCCTTTATTTGAGGTGGGGGTGTCCTTCAGAGAGGGTGGGAGCTGGAAGGGAGGGGCGTGGGGAGGAGTGAGCAGCGAGCAGGGGGAGGCAGGCGAGGCTCAGGGCCGGGGAGAGCTGAGACAGGGCACGAGGGAGTGCCGGTGCTCGGGGGTCCTGCCCGCCAGGTGCAGACCTGACTGTGGGCAAGAAAGAGACAGCCGTGGAGGGAGCTGGGGACCTTGGGCCTGAGGGGAGGACTCGATGATTCACTCAGTTCGCCCCTAGGTAGGTTTGTTTAACTTAGGTGCTTGGACTGTGCAGATAGCATCCCACCTACCCACGCCGAGCAAGCTAGCGTGATGACCCTTCTGCTCAGAGCGTGCTGCCGTGTCTGTGTCCTGCACTCCAGGAGGGCTCGGTGGCCCTCGGGGAGGTCCGGGTGGTGACCCAGCTTGAGGCTACCTGTCCCCCACCATGAGAGGAGGAGGACAAGGTGTCTCACTGGGCTTTCTGGGAGGCTTGGAAAGACAATGTCCAGGGCAAAGGTCAGCACCGACGAGGAAGTCCCTGCAGCTTCAACCACATTTGCTTTAAGAAATAGGCCCAACCAGAGGGCTAAGCTGCTTGATCCCTCATCTGTTTCTCCTCTCTCTGCCCTAGGTCCCAGGCCACCACCCTCTTGCTCCCCTCCTGCTCGTGGGACTGTCCTTCTCAGAACCCTCTGGTGTCCCTCCTCCCCTGCCCACTCCCCAGAACCCGGACTTTCACTGCCTCTTCCCTCCTCTCTCGGTTGATCCCCCAAGGGTCACTTGTTCCCAGGTGACAGCCAACCCAGGCGCCTCCTGACTTCTGACCTCTCGAAGATCATCATTCCTCCTCCCACTTCCCCATACCAGCTGTGTCTCCCAAGTAGCCTGGGGCCCTGGACCTCCTCCATGCCTGCCCCTCTCACCCGCCCCTCCTTCTGCCTCCCTAACCCTTGCATCTGTACCTAAGCCCCCCCTCTCCCACCCAGATGCTGCAACAGCCTCCGCCTGGTCTCCCTGTGTCTGGCCTCCCTCCTCTGGCCACCTGGTGGGATCTTTCTAAATTACACATCAGACCACATTGCTCCCCCGTGACCCTTCAGTGGCTTCCACTGACCAACTCTAGGAGGCTGCCTGAGCATGTGGGCAGGGAAGGGCAGGCTCTGCCCAGTGGCCTTATTGTCCTGTGACTCCTGCTCCTGGAGGCCCGGACCTGAGCAGCTGCCCACCAGGCCCTTCCTGGCCTACATACCTTTGCTATTCCTCGAACTCCTGACCTCAAGTGATCCTCCCGCCTCAGCCTCCCAGAATGCTAGGATTACGAGCGTGCGCCACTGCACCCAGCCGCCTTTGCTATTCTTTCATGGCCCTCATCTGTGCACGTGAAGGGGCATGGCCTTAGCAGAGAAGCGGGGGGTTCAGGAGCCATGGTCCCTTCCTCAGACCCCAGCCAGCCTACCCATGGCCGCAGGAATAACTAGAGGACCTTTGGCCTAGGTCAAACAGGCCATTTCTCTCTCTACAGCTGATTGTTTCTGGGCATGTATTGTACAAGTTTGCAGTCTACATGTCAGAAAGGTGACCAGCCCCTGTTGGATCTGACACCTTCAGATCTGTCAATCTGGAAACAGAACTGAAAGACAGGAGGCTCGAGCTAGGCCAGCAAATTCCATCCATCAAAGCAGGAGGGAGGGCCTCGCAAGTGTGGCCGTGTGGGTTGCCTCAGCAGGACCAGGGACCCTGTGACATGGAGCTCTGGGGGTGGGGGCCATGGTGTTCACCCACCCACCCTACCTCCAGTCCCAGGGAATGGGGGTTCTGTTTCCTAACTGAGGCCAGATGAGGGGGACAATGCCTGTGCCCCTCTGCACCCGCCGTGGGCACTCAGTATTTCATCACCTGACCCGAGCCGTGTATGAAGTACTAGGAACCCTTGCTAGCTAACAGACAAGTGGCAGCCCTGCCCCTTGCAGTCCAGCTCATCCGAGGCCACCTGCAGCCCGCTCAGGACTCAAACTCATTCCCTCCCTTCCTTTCTTCCTCTTTCCCTGCTGAGTTGCAGGCCAGTCTCCCTCTGCTCAGAGAAGAGGGAGATTGGAAATGAGCATCAGAAAGGCAGCAATATTGGACCCACCTCTTGGGGACATCCCAGCTCATGTGATACAGTGCACACTGTGAACATGCTCTTCACACTGAGAGTGCATCTACACTGTACAACCACCCCAAATGGGTATAGTTGGCCCTACTTATAGATGAGGAAACTGAGACTCAGAGAGGTAAATGACAGTCCCTGAGAGGTACAGCCAGGTCACTTGATGCCAATGTCCCCTTTTCTCTCTACCTTTCTCACCAAGGCTGAATATAAATGATATGTAAGCATACTTGAAAATATGTAAACGAGCACCATCCAGCACCAATCCCCGCTTACCTCCAGGACAAGTTCCTGGGGAGGGGTTATGCAGTCCCTACTCTGTCCCCCCTCCCTGTGTCCTTCCTCCTCAATCCCCACAAAACAAGATCACTGCCTCGTGACCCCCACTGAGCCTTAGTGAAGATGCCAGCGATCTTCCCATCCTGCAGCCTCATCTACCTCCTGTTCTTCCATTCCACCATCACCTGGACCCCTAAATCTCTCTGCTCCTAGTCTGGTGACCTCCTTGGCAACCCTGAAAACATTTAATTTACCAATATTTGGGAAGGAGTGGGTTCTCAAAATGGTCTTGCTGTTCTGGCTCCTGGTCTGAAGTTCCTGACTGTCAGGGGGTCACTGGTTTCTGTTTTTATTCCTGAGAATGGCCCAGTAGTGTGAATTATTTCTCTGGGATGGATTCAAGAGTAGAATTACTCAGTAAACTTTAAAGCTCCTGATACATATTGCCAAACTGCTTTCCGCCAAGGTTATGTCAATTTACCGATTGTTTGAGAATGCTTGTTTCACAACATCTTTACCAGCTCTGGGTTTTCACATTAAAAAAAAATTTTTTTTTGATAGTTTAGTAGGCAATGATATCTGGTTACATTTTCCAGGACACTTCATTTGTATCACTTCACTTTTGTGAAGTGCTGCTTCGATCCTTTTCTGATGTATTGAAGGAGCAGGAGTTTGTATTTTCTGCATAGATTCGAGTGGCAGACACACCCCTCTGTGCTGGCATTGTGCTCCTCCTGAGGGCAAGTTTAGGATGGGATGCCAGGCTGCTTACCCCAGAGCTGCGTTTTTCAAACTTTCTAACCAAGCGGGAAAACCTTTTCTTAAACAATCTCACACAGCATCTCTTTATATAAAAACATTAACAAGTGGTCCATGAGGATAGGCTTGGTGCAGCGCCCCACCCCCACCCTTCTCCCCGTGGTTCCAGAAGCCTTGGTTTTACCTGAGGAGGGGCCGCTCGGACCTTGCAGTCCTTCTCTCTGAAGAGGAGAAGTCACCGCAGAGTCAAGACCTGAAAGGAGATGAGCAATTCAGAGGTGCCCGGAACAATCTCCGGAACTCAACGACTGCCACCAAGCAGCCCAGAACAGGTGAGCCAGGTACAAAGACCAAGGGGCCCCACCTGCGCTGGAGGCACTGCCACACCCTCCATGTCGCCAGGGTGAGGGTGTGGGCGCCGGCAGTCCTGCGGACGAAGTGCAGCCGGAGGGGGTGGGGGCGGGGTTTGTGTGACCAGGACGGAGGGGGGCGGGGCGAGGAGAGTTGACAGGTGGGGAGGACTCCGTGGGTGGGACGGTGAGCTCTCCAAGTGGACGGGGGACCCAGGCCGGGCCGGCGCTGGGCGGTGTTGGGGTGGAGGCGGGGAGCGGGGGACAGGGAAGAGGCGAACTCAAAGCTCCAGCCGCAGGGCCTGGGTTTGATCTGATAGGAGAACCAGAACAATCAGAGCTCCGGGAGCCTTGTGTGTAATCTCCGCCTCACAAGATACCTGGGGGTGGGGAGAGCTGAACTCAGGCCTGGGAAGAGGGTCAGTGGCCTCTGCGATGGGGACGGGTTGGGGGAGAAAGCGACGTCCAGAGGAAGAACCAGAAGGGTTTGGCAGCAGATAAGGGGGAGGGTAGACAGGCCGGTGAGGGGAGGCTCTGCCGGGACACTTCGTGAACCCAACAGGGTCTTCGGAGGGGACAGTTGGGAGGGCACTGGTGTGAGCGGAGGCCTTTGGACACGACGCCACCGGCTCCCCGCACCCCTTCTAACCCAGGTCAGGGATCCTGGCTCTACGCCCTGGGGACACTGCCTTCCACACTTGGGCCCCGGTCCCAGTTCGCAGGCCCCGCCCCTCTAGCCCCGCCCCCAGCCTCAGGTGATGGCCCCGCCCCCAATCTCTGGCCCAGTGCCTGTTTCTGGTCTTGCCCCTGGTCCCGCCCCCAGCTGACCAGCCGCGTCCTTGGCTCGCGGCTCGGGTCCCTGGTCCTTGCCTAGTCTCGGCTTCCAAGTTCAGCCCCCTCCCTGCCCAGCGCGGCCCCATGCGGCTCTCCTTGCACCCTCCACCTTCTCAAGCCTGTCCTGCGGCCTGGCCCAACGCCCTCTTACCACCCCTACATCCCACGTAGGGCGACCATCACTTCTCAGGGTCCTTCTGAAACATACCCCATCCTTTATATACACTTATTTTGCAAACTACCCCAAACTAAATGTTTTGGAAGAATCCGTGAGCTGAGTCCCAATCCATTCTCCGTGCCCTAGCCAAATATGTCCCAGAGGCGCTGGCAGGAGTGTCTCCTCCATGGCAAACAGGTGGCTCCATTGTCATTAGGAATCCACGGGGAAGAGGCGTGGGCTCCAGTGAGACCTGAGTCCAGGCCAGGCCAGCCCTCCAGCAGATGAACAGTCCTGGGCAAGTCCCTTAACCTCTGAGCCTCAGCTGCCCCTCCCTGCAACACTGGGCCCCCTGCAGGGTCTCAGATGGCCATGCCTGGGACCAAATGAGCATCAGTACTTGATGTTGCCAGATCAGGGTAGGAAGAAGGAAGCCAGAGCCTCCAGGTCCATGCTCTGACCTGGATTCCCCAGGGGCCCTTGTTTCCATGTGGACACCCTGGCTTGTGCCCTCTCAGCTAAGTGCCTGGCAAGTATCGCTTCCCACCCGAAGCCTGGGGAGTACAGCCTGCCGGGAAGTCAGAGGTGGTCTGCTGTTCTGGTCTGTCCCCATGTCCCTGGAGCACCTGCCTCCTTACTCACAGTGGGCTGACAAACTGCAATGCGCCTCTGTCCTTCACCCTCTTGCTGGGCTCACCTGAGCCGAGACCACAGGCTAGCAAGCATCTGGAACTGTACACGAAGGAGGCAGGTGTCTCCTGAGCCACCTATGCGACTCCCAGCCCCCACTGCCCTCTCTCCGAGTGGGGAGGCGCTCACGTCTCACCTCTCAGTGAGAAGGTTGCCAAGCAGGGTCTCTGGCCCGCGACATTTCCCAGGCCATCCCCCACCAGCTGCACAGCCCCTCACGGCCCCCACCTGCCGCCAAGTCTTTTGAAAACTCCCCTGCATGTTTTTTCAAGATAGAATTAAATGACAAGAACTGACTATTCAGGGAGGGGTTCCTGAGGGGAAATGGAATCTACAACCTTGAAATTATAGGCCCTTCTCTTTTCTGGAAAGAAAAGAGAAACATGTCAGATCATTGGTATTCTGAGCCAGACCTTGTTTTGAAATATGTTCTCCCCCTATCCTTTCACAAACTACAGCCTTTCTCCCTCTTTGAAAATAAGATCACATCAAGTCAGGGATTAGAAATGGGAAAAATTCAGTCGGAGCCTCCCTCTGCCAGCTACGCATCTCAACATACTCCCAGGCGAGCGGCGTCGCTCCCGCGCTAATCCCACTCAGCATCGTCATTCAGAACGCACCGGTAGGAAATGGTGAGACAGAAGGACCTTTCATCCCTGGCCGAGTGGGGACTGCAGTGCTGCTTTCCTGGCTCTGGCAGCTGCTGTGCCTGGGCCCAGTCGGGCCTCTGGCTTAAGTAGGCAGTGGGAGCTGGGCGGGCGGGCCTGGGGGCCGGGCATGGAAAGTGGGCTGTTTACCCAGCACAGCAAGGCAGTCTCCGTGGAGCCAGCAGTGGTCCCAAGCACGCGCCCGCCGGCCTGCCTGTCCACCAGGAGGCCTCAAGCCCACAGGCCTCAAGACCGCAGACCGGCACCTGGAGTGACCCCCGATGGACGTGCAGTTCCAGGTGAGACCATGTCCCTGGATGCACTGAGCTTGGTCAGGTTCCTGATGCCTCTGCATCTCCTGGTAGCAAAACCTGCTGTAGAGTTAGATGGACCTGCTCCCCAGAACCAGCAGTGGTCTCGGGCAGGGCACCACTCTAAGCCTCAGTTTCTGCCTTCTCAAAATGAGGATGACACTGATTTCATAGGTCCAGAAAGAATGTTTGCAAAGGGCCTGGCACCCAGGAGGTTGATTAACTTGTCCACATAGGGATACTATGTCCACATAGAAGATACAGGTACCTTCAATGAGGCTCAAGCTCAGAGAGGTTTGGTAATATAACCAAAGTCACACAGCCTTTCAGCTGAGCGTCAGGGTCAGACTTAGTGCAGACCTGTGAACACCCAGCCTCATTCTTCAGTTGAAGCTTGAGGTGAGGGTGGGAAGCAGCTGCTTTCCTTGGGGAAAGGTCTTGACTGAACCCTAGTGAAGGAATCACCTCTAAGCCCCCAACACCAAGGCAAGGGGAGAGGCATGGATGGAGAGGCGTGCCAGGTAGCCTATCTGCGTTTGGCTGAGACCGTGGGAGGAAGCTGCAGAGTAACTACTAAGGATGGCTGGTGAGAGGAACACTGTAGGGAGGTGAGTATCTCACCTGGTTGGTTCAGCTTGATCTTCCAGGGAGTGGGGCAGTGCCCCCACCTCAGTGAGCAAAGATTAGGAATTAAGACAAAGCAGTAGTCACTTTGTCATTTTATGCTTGTAAAATTTCTACCCTTAAAAGTGCAATTAAATCTGCTAGTAAATAACTGAAGTCACATGCGAGAACCTGTCCTTACAGGAAAAGCACGCATTTTTAGTTTGATGAACAAAATGTTAACTCTCATTTCTACCAAAGAAGCAGCAAAACAAAGGGCCAAGATCTCTGTAGCTGGAATCAGAAGGTGGATCAACTTTATCATGAATGCTGAGGAAGGAGAGGCTGAAGTTAGGATTACGTAAAACCCCGTTCATCTGCCAGTCATTAGTTGCTGTGTAAATTGTGGGTCCGATACCCTTGCAGGAGTTTGGACTGCAACAGCAGAGACATGCGTGGAAGGAGCCCAGTCCGGGCATAAATGCGGCTCTGGGCAACACTGTCCCTTCAGCTGGCCTTTCTGAGCCATGGGTTTCTACCACTCTGCAGGCTTGTTGGGAGAATTAGATGAGATGATATTGGTGAAAACCCTCAGTAGGCATTCGGTGATCAGTTGCCCATTTGGAAAGATAATTCTATAGGAGCATGGGGCGGGCAGCAGGGGACTGGAGCAGGAAGGCCAGTGCAGTGGCTAAAGCAGGGAGATGATAGGGCCAAGGCAGTGGGAAGAGAGGGGTCATATACCTGGGTGACATCTAAGACCATAGGATGGTGTCGTGGACTGAATGGTTGTGCACCCTCCCAAATTTACATGTGGGGGCCCTAATTCTCAGCATGGTTATCTTTGGAGATGAGGGTCTGTAAGGAAGTACAGAAGGTTCCAAGACTTACGATGGTTTGAGTTAAGGTTTTTCAACTTGATGATGGTGTGAAAGCCATAGGCGTTCAATAGAAACCATACGTCCAATTTTGAATTTTGATCTTTTATTATAAAATTTTTCACTATTAATATTATAAAATAGGCTTTGTGTTAGATAATTTTGCCCAACCATAAGCATTCTGAGCATGTTTATTATATTTATTTATTTATTTATTGAGACAGAGTCCTCCTGCCTTAGCCTCCCAAGCAGCTGGAACTACAGGCATGCACCACCATGCCCGGCTAATTTTTTCTATTGTTAGTAGAGATGGGGGTCTCCCTCTTGCTCAGGCTGGTCTCGAACTCCGGACCTCAAGCAATCCTCCCGCCTCAGCCTTCCAGAGTGTTAGGATTACAGGCGTGAGCCACCACGCCTGGCCTCTGAGCACATTAAGTTAGGCTAGGCTAAGCTATGATGTTGGGTAGTTTAGGCAGGTTAAATGCATTTTCGGCTCATGATATTTCCAACTTACAGTGGGTTTGTAGGGATGTAATTCCATTGTAAATTGAGGAACATCTGTAATTAAAAGAGATCATAGGGTGGGGCCCTGATCTGATAAAATTAGTGTTTTTATAAGAAGAGATGTCAGAGAGCGCTCACAGGCACCAAGGAAAGGCCACATGAAGAGCCGAGAAGGCGGCCGTCTATAAGCCAGGAAGAGAGCCCTTACCAGGAACTGACTGTGAGAAAGTAAATTTCTGTTGTTTAAGCCACCCCAACTGTGGTATTTTGTTATGGAGGCCCGAGCAGACTAATACCAATAGATGGGACCAAGGGGTGGTTGGGTAGCCTGAAAATGGACCAGGAATGAATTCAGAAGTTTTCCAGTTCAGGCAACAGTGTGAAGTTGCTCGCTGGCCAGGGGGTGGGGTGGGTGAAGGCAGGGTTTGTAGCGTTGTGTGACATTTGCATGGATGTGTTCAGGTGTCAAAATGGGATATTCAGATGCAGAGCTCAGAGTTGAGATCTGAGCTGGAGCAGAATTTGGGAATTATTAGAGTGTAGGTGAAGTCTTGGAATGACTACATTTTGTCAGATCACTTTTTCTTTATTCTTCAACTGGTCCATTCTAATTCTAATTTCTTGTTATATAAGATAGCTTTTGTCTTTTATATTTTTGTAAAAAGTCAGACATTCTGCTTTGTTTTTAAAAAGTATAATTATGCACAACTTCTTCCCCTCCCCCAATTTTTACATGACTTTGTTTTCTCCTACTTGTACAGAATGAGTATTGTTTAGGAGCATAACCGGTATGTGGTTAGAATCCATTTGTGTAGTTAGAAATGCACTTTTTTTCCTGAGGCTCATTTTGTCTTCAATATTTTGTGATGTCAGTTCTCCTGTCGTTCTTATCCAATTTCAGAAGAGCTTATCTCCCTTCACTTCGGCTTGCTGGATAATTTATATTAATTTAACTAGCAAATGCTTATTTCTTTCCCTCAGAGTTAAACTTGAAAGGCACAGTGTGGTCCTTTAGTTCTAGGCTGAGCTGCTTTTTCAAATCTGGAAACTTTTCTTGTATTATTTCTTTCCTGATGTCTCCTTCCTGGGTGCCTCATCCCATTCATCTCTCTTGCCTAGGCTTATTTTAGGGCTTTGATATCCTTTCCCATTTTCCAAATCTGTTATTTGTTCCTCTGTTTGTTTTCTTTGTCTATATTTTTGGTTTGATGTCTTTATCCTCAACATCACTGATTTCTTTGTTCTTTTGTTTCTGTTGTATCAATTACGACTTCCAGGTGTTTCTCAATTTTTTTTTTTTTTATAATTTTCACTATGGGATTACAGCTATTATTTTGTCTAATCTGTTCCTGTTAGTACCTTTTTTTGGTCATTTGTTGCTTTCAAAGGAGTTACTGTCCAGTTTGTCTTATTTGTTCTAGAGGCCTTTCAGATGCCATCATTTAGGAAAACAAATGAGTCGATGTTTATCGAGTGCCCACTGTGTGCAGACACCTCTGCTCGCGGTTTAGCATCTGTAGCTCTCTGCTTCCCTTCTAAGTTTAGTGCAGCAGGATTCAGAATTCTTCAGTTAGAGCTACTTTGGGGCAGGTTCTCGTTAACTAATTCATTTATTCCATCTTGTTCCAAAAAAGATTTGAGATAAACTATATTCTCTGTACAATATGAGACTTTTTTTTTTTTTAAACAGCAAGAGAATTAGAGCTAAGGGAAAATAAAGGAAGAATAAACAAGAAGCAGCCAGGCGGAGCTCGAGATAAAAAGAGGGAGTGGGGTGAGTGTCTCATTATTTTGATGGTGGGCACAGGGGGGATGTGTCTTATGACTGAGGCTTATCCTATTGATTTTTTTTGGTGGCGTTGAAATGACCCTTTGTTTTAAGTTCTTGATTGAATGACTGCAGTACAGAAGAGGCCCCCATGGCATGACTCGCTTGGCCAGACCCCTCTCCTCAGGTGGGAAATGCTTATTTTTTTTTTTTTTTTTGCTCAATGGGGATAGAATTGGCAAAAAAAAACAAAACAAAACAGAGGTGAGATTATAGGTGACGGTGTGGGCTGGTGGCTATAGTGTAAGTCATCCCCGCTCCCTCCCCGCTCCCGGCTCACCTTCCAAGAGTCAGTATTGATTGAGCAACTAATTAGCCGTGTATTTCCTGTGCGCTGAGTCAGAGACATCCCCCGTTTGGGGTGGCGAGTGTAATCTGGTCAGGAGGACGGCTTCTCAGGGGCTTTCGGTTCCTACAGAACTCCAGAGTGGCCTCATTTCACACTTCTAGGGAACTAGTTTTTCGAGTGACAGATTGATTGGTGTATGGGTGGTTACCAAAAAAGAATCTATTTTATTAGCTGTTTGTCTTGCAAAGTGAAATCATTTTTTAAAACTTTATCAAAATGTCATTGTCCCGGGGTTTAGAATGTGCCCTGTGAGGGAAGATCTTGGTCCCACAGGTAAAGAGCTGCCATGTCCCAGTTTAACTTGAGCCCTTGAGTGACACACCTGGGACAGGAACAAGTGAGTTCAGGCCCTCCGGCCTCAGTGTCCGCCCTCTCAGTGGCACCAAGGGGACATCTCCAAATTTCACCCTGGTGTGTATGCTTTTTTTTTTTTTTTGCAACATCAAGGGAAAATAAAAATCTAGAGATTCATATACATGAGAGACCACGTATAGGTAATTTTGCCTTTCTGTTTGAGAAGGAAGTAGAAAACATTCCACTTACTTTTAAGATTAAAAACAAGGAAATATATTAAACAATTTAAAAGTATTTGGTTGCCTATTGTGGCAGTTAAAAAAGAGAGAAAAACCTAGAGAGACTGAAAGTGCTCTCCCCTCCCAGCCGCAGCGGGCACAGCCCCCCAGCAGGCGGCTCTGTCCTCGGCCCCTCCCTCACCATCACCCTGTCCTGTCCAGAGTCAAGGCCAATCACTTCCCAGCTCCTGAGTCCATTTCCAGCCCCTGCTCCCACCCCTCCCTGGTGTCACCTCACTCCAGACCTCCTGATGTCGCGCCTGCACCGCTGGTCGCACAACCACCAAGCCTGCATTTGGCCCCTTCCCTCACACTCCGGGTCCAGGGCCCTGATCTCCGCCACGAGCAGCTCTGAGTTCATTTTGCCCTTGTCCAGCATGTCCGCGGTCACAGGGTCAATCCCTCTAGCTGGCCTGGTTTGAGGGCCCTCAGTGACCAGGCCCTGCCCTCCCCAGCCTCATTTTTGCCCTCCTCCCCCAAACACTGATTTGTTCTGACAGCCCCAACCTCCAGCTCTCAGCGTTCCTGGAACATGCCATGCTCTTTCATGCCTCCGTGCCTTTGCACATGCTGTCCCCTGGGTCTGGAACACCCTCCCCAGTTGGTCCACTTGGCACTCATCCTCCAAGGCTCGGCTCTAAAGCTACCACCTCTTCCCTTCAGTTGCACACCCCGGGCTTTGCACAGGCAGCCTAGGGTCCCTGAGCACCAAGCACAGTGCCCAGTCCCTGAAGAACATGCGGGGAACCTTGGCTGAATTAATAACTTGCTTTCTAGCCACACCGGAATGTCCATCACCAGAAGGTTTGATTCCCTTTGTTCACACCAGGGAGCACAATGGGAGCTGGGAGAAGCTGCTCCCCATTGTTTGAACTAGTGCAGCAATTAGGCTACCTGTCATAAAGGAAAATACACAAACATGGGGGCTTAAAGGTTAAAAGACTGTGAACTCATGTGTGTGGTGTGAGCACCTACACTTTGCTCAGATCACCATCATCATCATGATCATCATCAATGTTCTGGGGCACCCACTGAGTGCTGGGCACTGCGCTAAGAGCATTGCACACACCGTCTCCGCTTTCATCCTCTGAAAAGCCTAAGAAGGTCAGGCATTATTGTCCCCATACTAAGAGAGGGAAACTGAGGCTCGGAGGGGCTTAAGGGACTTGTCCAGAGCCACACAGCTAAAGAGAGGCACAGATTCCGTGGCCCCATCCTGGTTGGGATGGAGAGGATGGGCTTCCTAATGCACAGAGGGCGCCCACAGCAAGGGGACAGCACCCCAGGGGCTGGGAGGGCTTGCCAGTTACCACCCTCTCTTGGCCACCCTCCTCCGCCCCACAGGGATTCGAGGTGGATGCTGCCATTATTTGTCCTTAACACCTGAGTGTGAATTGGTCCCTCAGCTGTTGTCCTAGATAGCCTCAGCTGAAAAGTCTCTTTCTCAGGGAAGCTTCCAGATCTCCCCTGGTGTTTAGTCTTGGGGCCCCTGCAGTGAGCATCCATTGCTCCCAGCACCATCCCAGAGGCAGGCTCTGGAAGGACTGGGAGCTGGCTCACACGGCAGACAGTCCTGGCCACCTGCAGACAGGCAAGGCCATGGGGAATGACAACCGTGACCGACACTCCAGAGGGAGACCCAAATCTGGTTCTGGAATGTTGGGGGTTCCCAGGGGGAAGAGGACAGGCCAAGAGGTACACGGGTGCCTGGAATGTGGGTGTCTGCCCTCGGGGACGGCAGGCACAGGGGAAAGGGGTCAAGGACAGAAGCTTGGGCCTCACCCCACTTTTGGCTCCATGAGGAAGGAGGAGCCCAAACGAGCCCTTGGGAAAGGAGGAAGATCACAGTGAAGGTGGCGAAAATATAGCACTGTTTTTATTTAGTTCTCAGATAGTCTTTCTTTTTTCTTTTTCACTTAGACTAGCTAGAAAAGGAGGGCCCTACGTGGCAGTCCCCGGGACGAGAAAAGCATGTGTCAGAGCTGGTGCCAAACGCCTCGCTCTATTTTTGCCTTCCTGACACTACCTCTTTGAGCGCCGAGGAGGGCTCCTGGCCTGGGGTGGCCTGAGCCGGCGGCGTCTTCGAGGCAGATGTGGCCAGCCCTCACCTCGCTCTCCAGAAACCACCAGAAAGCAGGCTATTCACTTCTCTTGGCCAGAAATAAATGCATCCGACAGACGTTCTCAGGCAATCTTGAGGGATGTGGACACAAAATTGCCCCATAAATTGCTTTTGTTTCCTTTCCTCAGTTCAAAGCTGTTTTGTTCACGCTAGTTTCATTAAAATCGGACGATAATTAATGTTCTTAAAATAGCGTCTCCACGTTCCTCAGTTTAGAAAGAAAAGCCGCGGAGGAATGAAAGAACGCGGGCCTGCGTGAAGCGCCTTCCATTAGCCCCGGGGTCCTTCGTGCGCCTCGGCGGGAGCGCTGTCAAGTGGGGTTTGTGGCAGAGCCGTCTGCGGTCGGTCGCTTTGCATTCTGCTCCCGCTCCAGGTCAAGGAAGCCTTTGACATCCGTGGCCAGGAGCTCTGGGGGTTCGCTAACCTCTAATTACATTTCTTTTTTTAAAAATTGATAAACAGTTCCTCTGTTGATTCAAACGTTTTTAAACCCTGAGCCTGTAGTTGTTGGCTTTGAACGGAGAGAGCCCGTCCTCCAGCCCCACTCGGGCCCACGGAGCCTCTGCCTGCTCCGTTGGGTTCTCGGACTCTCATTCAAATGCTGAAGCCAGGAACTGTCCCTCTGGAGGGCGATGGAGGGGGTCACTTCAGGATTCAAAATCAGGCCTGGCCAGGCTGCAGGAGGAGGTCCCGCCCTCCCCAGATGGGGACTTCTGGCCTCTCCACTACCCGGCTCTGGGTTCCAGGTGGACGTCAGGGGTGAGGCAGGAGGAGTCACCATCCAGCTCCCACTGTCCCACAGCCTGACACCCCTGGCACATCCGGTCACCACTTTGCTTCATTTATGAATGTCAGTCCCTGGTCCCACAGGCCTTGGATGTAAACAGAACAACAACAGTGCCGTCCCCACTGCTCCTCCAATACATCTGCTGCCTGGAATGGGAGTGGGAACCCCTTCTGGGCCCTTGGGGTCCAAAGAGCCAAGCGCCTTCCCTCCCATCTTGTGCACACCCACACAGAAGGACCCTGCAGCCCAGGCTCCTCCAGAGACAGCTGATGCGATGTGGAGGGTGGGTGTGGGGGTGAAGGGTGGTGGCCAGAACCCCCACTGACCATTCTGCCCTACAGACTCAGAGCCCAATCAGCTGCTTCTTGCCCAGACTGAATTGCAAGGCTTGGCCAGTGGCCAGGTATCAACACTGCTTCTGTAGTGACCACGTCCAGAGAGGAGCCCCTTCTTACAAATGCGGTGCACCAGTGACGTACGGGATAAAACCAGTGTTCTTCTCGATCCACCTTGCCACAGAAGCTCCTGGTCCTGCTTCCTGCCTTTGGCAAGGAGACACCCTCAGATACGTGCATCAGGGGTGACATGGTCCTGGGTATGGGTCATGGGCTGTGTGGAGGGGCCAGAGGCTGTGATGCGTCTTGTCGAGTCCTGCCCAGCTCTGCTGGGGTGTCCCCCTTAGCTGGGAGACCTCGTCAATCTGACCCATTTGGACTGTAATTGTAAACAAAAATTACAGATTAGTTTGGTGACCATCAGGACTTTCTGCTGCATGCCAGGAAATAGACCTAACCCTGTTACAGGGTAAATCAAATATAATCGGCTCCTAATTCAATATGGTGGCTCTAAGTCACATTTACCAAGGTACAGAAGCTGGTCCATGGGTTAGACAACAGTGGTGGTCAGATTAGACTTAGACAAGAAGACTCAACTTGCACTTTTTGGCAGTTTTCTAAAAATTAAGTGGAAGAGGAACTTTTTCAGTACCACCCACTCCAGGTACACAGACTCCTATGTCCCAGACACAGGTTGGGGCATCTTTAAGAGTGGCCATGTGCCCACCTGCAGCCTCATCTGCCAGGCTTGTGTCTCCCAAGCCCTGATGAAGCTGCCTAGATACATCTGCCCTGTTTAAAGCCAAACCTGGGTGATCAGCCAGTGTGCAGGGCTGGAGCCTGAGGATTGCAACTGGGTGCAGGTCTGCGGCAAACTTTTGGCCAGCTCTGAGTGAGGGGAAACTTCTCTTCTAACTGGTGGAGGCCAAATAATCATCAGATTATTGGATCTGTTGCTTTTGCACTGGATTGAACTTTGTGCCCCCCTTCAGAGCAATGCCAGGACCACCTCTGTGAGGTGCTGGGACCCGGAGCTAAGATCGCAGAAGTTTAGTTCAGCCCAGGACAGCTGTCACCGGGTTCAGAGGAGGGGGAGCAGGGTCTTTGGGTCTAGGGAAGCTCCTGGAAGCGGTGCTGAGGGTGGAAGGGGAAGGGGGTTCTGGGAGGGGCAGGTGGGCCGAGCAGAGAGGTGGGTAGAGAGGCCTGGCCCTGGGCCTCTGTCCAGCACCCTTGTCTCCTCTCTCCCTGACAGCCACAGTCGCCTAGTCTGCGTCGCTGACAGTGAATCCTTGCAACCCTCCTGCATCACACAGACGGGGAAACAGACATTCAGAGTCTCGGGGGAACCACCCAGGCCAGCGTCGGTGAGTGTCAGAGCTGGGACTTGAACTCCGATTTGTCATGCTCCAGAACCTGGGTACTTTCCACAGCACCCCTGGGTCTCACCCCTTTTCTGGCCCAGCCACCCTGTGGGGGACACAGTGACCGGGGAGGGGCGGGGGCAATGTATCCTGTTGGCGGGGGATACTCTAGCATGTAGCCCGCACATTCGGACTGGGTGTCGCCGGCAGCCAGTAGCCAGTGGGGGTTTCCTGAGCAAACTCCTTAGGTTTTTGCTGCACGCACCATGGCAACACCCAGAGGAGAGGGGAAAACGCAAGGCTTGAGTTTGGGCAGCTGAGGCCAGAAATGGTGTTGGGTGTGCTCACGGGACAGGAGGCAGCAGGGGGTATCAGGGGTCCCCAATTTTTTTGGCACCAGGGACGATTTTCATGGAAGACAATTTTTCCACGGACCGAGGGTGGGGGGTGGGGATGGTTTTGGGATGATTCAAGCCCATTACATCTGTTGTGCACTTTATTATTATATTGTAATATATAATGAAATAATTATACAACTCACCATAGGCTGGAGACCCCTAGAGTAAGTGACATATCACCTGGAGTGAGTTTGAAGACAGGGTCCTGGGGACAGGGACTCTTTGGGGACAAGGCGGAGGTGGGGTGGGGTGGTGAGGGAAGATGTGGGCAGCACAGACCAAGCAGGCTACAGGACTCCGGCCTCAAACCTTCCGACCTCGGCTCTGTCTGTCCGTGCTCTAATTTAGGCCTCACCTGAAAGGTCATTGTCTGGGACTCCCACGCCTGGTACCGGGAACTACTGTATTCTCATTCAAGGGGAAGTTTCATGGCAGTGTGCTGGCCAGGACAGGGCGATTTTGCAGGGCCAAGGCAGGCTGCCAAGCCAGGTTTTCTGGGAACCTTCTTTAGAGCATCCAGGACCATATAAACGCTTTCCCCAAAGACCTTTAGATTCCCAGCAAGGCAAACATGCCAAATGGCCAAGAAGCTGGCAGGTTCCTGTTTGTCCCTGCTTGTCATGGATTTATGTCTAGCTGTCCTTTCTGGCTGCCAGCCCAGATGACTAACAGTGACCCCAGGCCCACATTAGATAATTCTCTGCAAACTCACAGAGGTGGTAGCCACAGTCTCCCACTCCGGCCTCCCTTAGCAGGACATGCCACCTTCCAGACCTCCCTGCAAGTTTCGACTGTCCTCCCACACCAGGGCTGGCTGGCGACCTTCCTCTGATCCTCCACGTCTTCCTCTCGGACCCTTGTTTCCCTAGCTCCCCCTGTGATTAATATGGTCTAATTCTTAGAATAAATATCTTGTTCCATCATGCTGTAGTGGTTCTGCCTCCCCAACTAAACCCCGAGTGATACAGCACCCCACCTCTCCAGGCCTCAGTTTCTCTCCCCTGTAAAATGGGGATGGTGTGAGACATACAGCCCCAGGAAGGGGGTTGCATCCGAGAGCCACTGATTCTGTGCTGTGCACATCTGTCATAATCTGATGTCAAGCTTTAGGCTAGATCGCGACTCAGTGTGGCTTTTCATCTTGGCACCAGCTGTAGGAGTCCCACGAGTTCCGTGGACACATTTTTGCTGGTGGGGGAAGGAGTGGGGCGTCCTTCCAGTGGTCTGACTGCTAGGGGCTGGTTATATGGCATGGTGGGTGCCGTGACCGAGTGTCGCAGGTGACGGCTGGTCAGAGCCTTTCCCGGTTGCACGCTCTTATCTCGGTCAGGAGCGCAACCTCCAACCACAATGTCATTCCCCTGGGAAACTGGAGTGTGCTGAATTAGAAACTTCCAGGAAGATGCTGGGAAGGGCTTGTTGTGACCAAGAAGTGCTCTGCTGACTTGCTGGAGAGGAGGCTTTGTGTCTGTAATAGTGATGAGCTAGTCTTGCCTTTTGCGTCTGTAGAATGGCTTTGTAGACCCTGCATCAGGGTGCGGCACACCAACGCCATGCCCCCTCTGGCCCGGGGCCTTTGTTCCTACTGCTGCGCTCTGACCTCAGATGGCCATGTGGCTCACTCCTTCACTTTGCTCAGGGCCGTGCTGAAATATCACCTCCTCGGAATACACTTTCCTGACCACGCCGTACAAATACCAGCCCCTTCCGTCACACTCTATCCACTTCCCTGCTTCATTTTTTTTTTTTTTTTGAGACAGAGTTTTGGCTTTGTTGCCTGGGCTAGAGTGCCGTGGTGTCAGCCTAGCTCACAGCAACCTCAAACTCCTGGGCTCAAGCGATCCTCCTGCCTCAGCCTCCTGAGTAGCTGGGACTACAGGCATGCACCACCATGCCCGGCTAATTTTTTTTATATATATATTTTTAGTTATCCAGCTAATTTCTTTCTATCTTTAGTAGAGACGGGATCTCGCTCTTGCTCAGGCTGGTCTCGAACTCCTGAGCTCAAAGGATCTGCCCGCCTGGCCTCCCAGAGAGCTAGGATTACAGGTGTAAGCCACCGCGCCCGGCCCCCTGCTTCATTTTTCTTTCCAAAA
>CAUYSK010048685.1:0-18284 GCA_963575035.1 Avahi laniger | reverse complement strand
TGTTAAATAACTTTGTATGCCTTTTCTCCTATTAATCTACCTTTTGCCAGTGATTTTTGAGGGAACCTTTAGATGTATAGCAGCATCTTGTTATGATTTCAATTCACATCTTTCTAATGACAATAGTATAAAGCATATTTTTATGGACTTGTTTGCCATTCATATCTATTTTATATTGTTTCAATCTTCTCACTTTAAAAATTGTTTTATTATTAAATCTAGTTTTATATATATGTATACTTCTTTATACAATATATCAGTTATGTATTGAAAATATTTTCTGTGAACCTGTGGCATCTCTTGTTATTATCTTAGCAATGTCTTTCAAACAGTAGCATTTATTTTTAAATTTGATTAAATATAATATATTCATTTTTTCTTTTGTGCTTTATAATATTTACTTCAAATCCATGAAATGTTGCTTAATCCAAATCAACAAAGATTACCTGCCATATTTCCTATAGAAATTTTATATGTTAAAGTTTTACATTTATATCTATAATAAATTTTGAATTAATTTTTATATTAACATACAGTGCAAAATGGACAGGTGAACACTTTTGTGTCATATGGATTCTCAATTGTTCTAGAATCCTTTGTTGCAAATACTTTTCTTTCTCCACTGAATTTCTTTGGCACATTAGTCAAAAATCTACCAACTATATGCATAGCTCTATTTCTGCCTGTGATGTTGTTTCATTTATCTAAATGTGTAACTTTACACAAATATCACAGTATCTTGATTAATGTTGCTTTAAATTAAGCCTTGAGATAGGTAGTGTGAATCTTCCAACATTGTTCCTCTTCTTCTAAATTGGATGTTTATTTGGTATTGTGGTGCATATATAAGTAAATTTTTAAGAATTGGCCTCTTAATATTGAGGCTTCCAATCCATAAAATTAGTGTATCTTTACATTTATTTAGATCTTGTCTAATTAATGTCAAGTGTTCTCTTATTTTCGGGGTATAAACTTTGCACATATTTTGTCAGATTTATCCCTAAGTATATCAAGTTATTTGATGCTATTATAAAATATATTTTTAACTGCAATGCCTAATTTTTTTTATTATTGATATTTGGAAAGACAATCAATTTTGACCCATTTATTTTTGCAAACTAAGAAAACTGAGTGGTATATATATATCTACATACACATGATGGACAAATGAATGACAAAAATAAATTTCTCCTTTATTTGGCACATCAGTCAAGCTGCGATTCAAACAAATAAGCAATAAAAATAAGAGCAGAGATGCTGTAATAGGAAATGTGCATTACTCTGTGGAAATCTACAAGATGCATGAACATACAACCGGAATTTAAATGGTCATTGAACTTCCCTGGAGAAAGCAATTTAGGATTCAATACATGAAGAATAAGTACCTGAACACCACACAAGTTAGAAAAGACAAAATTATTCAGGTAGAGACCAAGGCATATATAAAAGTCAACAAAAAAATTGAGACATCACAAATAGAGTACTAATTTTAGTACAACTCAAAGAAACTAGAAATATGTGCTTGTGTCTGTGCTAGATTTTTTTAAAAATTTTATTCCATGTCCGTGTGTTAGAATTTTATAGCTTTCTGAGGTTCTATTCATCGCTACTACGGGGTATGCTTACTTAAAAAAAAATGTTTAATAAGAACATGAGAGTCTTGTAAATTTGAAGAAAAAAAGATACAAGGTTTAGGCTCAGATCCTGCACAAGCAAAAAAGTATGAGTGGTGAAAATGAGACACAGCTTAAGGACCAGGAAAAACGGCCACCAAAAAAATATTTAGTATTTTCACGATAGAACCTTCTCTTGATCGAGTTAGACCTCCCTGTGAAACCCGCTGAGTCATACAATGAACTTTCCACCTGGAAAAAGACAATTCAGTTCCAAGCATACTTTTCTTTCATGCCTTAAACTCACTTCACTCTTACAGCAGAAATACCTGCTACACTGATTTTGGGAACGAGGGACCCCCTGTTCTCACAGCGCCATCTAGCAGCAACAAAAACGGAGGGGCAATGGCAACCTTAATAACAAGTTCAGAAAAAAGGCCAGAATCCCGGAAGCACGAGTTATTGTTCATTTGAGCATCATTTTCTAAAAAATAGTTATTTAATAAAAATGGAAACACATTGCATAATTGCTGCGGGTAAAAAAATACAAGGTGTAATCATTCCCAGTAAAGATACAAGTAAGTCTGGCACACGCCCACTTTTCCTGTCACTTCCTACATATAACGCAGGGGTTAAAGGTCGCTGTGAGTACTATTAGGGTGATGACTTCATTGACAAACATGAATGTACAGTAGTGTGGTACCATGGACACATACATAGTCCAGATTTGATTGTAAAACTATTCAGTAGACTTTGCATTATGTCACATTAAATCCTTGAGTAACTGTATGTGTGTTTGCAGATACGTCATTTTACTCTTCACCAGCAATGTAGTTCATGAGATAAATAGAATTTATTAGGTTAAAGCCTTGATAGTTTATTATTCTTTAAAACGTTTTCCAGTCTGATACAGTTGTTGGGGGCTCAAGTCTCCACGGAGTGGCCTGGGGCCCCAGATCCCCCCGCAGGTCCCACCTGTGCCGCGCAGCCATCAGCCTGTCCAGCCTAGCACCGCAGCACGCATGGAATGCGCCATCGTCTTCCCCCTACACCCACAACCGCTGACTGGCCTTCAATGAGCTGTGGGAAGGTCACATGGCCGGTAGGGAGGATGGCGGCCCACAGGGACCGATACTGTCTGCGGCGCAGCCTCAGCACGGGCGGAGCGGCAGGGCGGGGAGTAGCGCCCCTCCCTCTCCTGGTTTCCGGTTCGGGCTCTCCGTCGGTCTGTTCCGTTTAGGGCGTCCACTGGCGTCCCCCGTTTGTCTTTTGTGCTGCAAAGGCTTCAGCATGTAACCTCCACTTAAAAAATTTTTCTCTCTGATGGTTAGAGATGTTGAGCATTTTTTCATGTGTTTGTCTTTAGGCTATCTTCATTTGAAAAGTTTCTGTTCAGGTCTTTTGCCCATTTTTAATGGGGTTGTTTGATTTTGTTTTGTTTTGTTTTTCGCTGATTTGCTTGAGTACTTTGCAGATTCTGTTATCAACCCTTAATCGGATGTAAAGCATACGGATATTTTCTTACATTCTGTAGGGTGTCTGTATGCCCTATTGATTGTGCTCTTGGCTGTGGCTGTGCAGAAACTTTTTAATGTGTTTCACGCACTGTCTGGGCGAAGAGCACACCTATAACTCTGAGTCAAACTGTACAAAACCAAATTATGTAACCAAAACGTGTACTGTGCAATATTCTGTAATAAATAATAATAATAAATAAAAAACATTCTCTCTAGGCTCCATTACATTGTTTTGGTTTTGCCCCTTAACTTCGTATTAACCTCGAGTTTCTTTGTTTTCCCCAGATAAATGCGTACTGTGATGTTTCTGCAACACTCTCTGTTGTTTTTATAGTTAGATAAATATTTCTTGAATGATAATTTTATACCTTTTAAAATAATTTTCTTGTTTTTGCATTTATCTGAAAAATAGAAATATTTTTCAATAATATTGAATTTATATGTCATTTTCTTTAAATGAGATACTCTTTTCTAACTCTAGTTTTTCTTTTTTTCAGAATATCATATATATTAAATTACACAGGATCTTGCTTTTACAACTTCCTTTTTTTACTTACCAGTATGCTTTTTACATTTATGAAGTGTATCTCATGGTTGGTTACATGTGAGTTTCCCTAATGACAAAAGACATTGAACATGTTTTTATGTGTTTATTGGAAATTTGTATAACATCATTGGACATGTCTATTCAAATAATTTGCCCATTTTTATTTGGGATATTTCTATTTCTTTTCTTTTCTTTCTTTTTTTTTTTCATTTCAGCGTATTATGGGGCTACAAAGGTTTATGTTACGTATATTGCCCTTGCCCCACCGGAGTCAGAGCTTCAAGTGTATCCATCCCCCAGATAGTGCACACCACACCCATTGTGTATGGTCACATACTCATCCCCTCTTCCCCCTCCCATTTTCCCGACACCTGTTGAATGTTATTCCTATATATGTGCTTAAGTGCTGCTCAGTTAATACCAATTCAGTCTTGAGTACATGTGGTGCTTGTTTTCCCGTTCTTGTGATACTTCACTTAGTAGAATGGGTTCCAACTCTATCCAGGATAATATAAGAGGTACTATATCACCATTGTTTTTGGGGGCTCAGTAGAATTTTCTTTGATTGTTTTTTTGAAACATGCTGGGTAATAAATTATTATCAGCAATATGAGTTGCAACGATTTTCACCCATTCATTGAGTGGTCTTTTTACTTTTGATGGTGTGCATTGAATCACAACAGTCTTAATTCTGATCAAGTTCAATATATATATTTTTGTAATTTGTACTTTTGGTGCCATATATTAGAAATCATTAACTTAAGAACACAAAGATTTATTTCTATGTTCTCTTCTATGGGTTTGGCAAATTTAACATTTACATTTAGGTGTATGATCCATTTTGAGACAGTAATGTATGTAGTGTGAGGGATGATTCCAATGTGCATGTGAATATCCATTTTTCCTTACAACATTTGATGAAAAAATATTTTTCCTATTGCATTGTTTTGGCAACTTTGCAAAATCAATTGACCATAAATGGAAGCATTAATTTTTGAACAGTCAATTCTATTTCTTTGACCTATATGTTTATTCTATACCAGTACCACAATTTTGGTTACTATTGCTTTATAGCCAGTTTTAAAATCAGTATGAGTGTAATGATAAAACTTTGTTCTTCTTTTTCAATATTGTTCTTGCTACCCCAGATTCTTACAGTTCAAATATGAATTATGATCAGTTTGCCAATTACAAAAAAAAAGAAGGTTCTTAAAATTTTGAGAAGGATTACATTGACAGTAAAGATCCATTTGGAAAGTATTATCATCTTAATAATATTAAGCCTTCTAATCAATGAAGATGAAATTTTTTCCATTAATTTGTGGCTTATCTAATTTATTTCAATATGTTTTATAGTTTTCTGTGTATATATCTTACACATGTTAAATTATTACTAAGTATTTTTTATATTTGATACCATTTTAAATGGAATTCCTTTTTGAATTTCATTTTTAGATTGTTAATTTCTAGCATATGGAAATACGATTGATTTTTTTATATTGACTCTGTATACTTCAACCTTCCTAAACTCATTTTGTAGTTCTGAGTGTATTATTTTGGTTGCTTAGGATTTTCTATACGTAAGATCATGTTATTTGCAAAGAGGGACATCAAGCTGAATGTCCTATATTTATTTTTCTGGACTAATTGTTCTGTCTCCTACCTTCAGTACAATATTGAGTAAATATGGCAAGAATGAATATCCTTGTCTTATTTCTAATCTTGGGGAAGTTACTGAGCCTTTCAAAATGATATATGATTTTATATGTGTTGTTTGTGGATGCTCATCTTAGTTGAAAAAATCTCCCTTCAATGCTCAATTTATTGAGTGCTTTTATCATGAATAACTTGTCAAATGCTTGTCGATTATGCATCTTTTGAAATAACCGTGTGGTTTTTACCCTTTATTCTAGTGATATAGTATATTGCAAGAATTGTTTTTGTATGTGAACCAAACCTGCATTCCTGGGATAAATATGCTTGATTTTGGTGTATAGACCCCTTTATGTATTATTGATTTCTTTTTGTAGAAATTCTCTGAGGATTTTTCCATCAATATCCATGAGGCATATTTATCTGTTATTTTTTTTTCTATTAATGTCTTTGTCTAGCTGTCATATCCAAGTAAACTGGCCACATAGAATGCATTTGGCTCTCTTCTATTCTGTTTGGGTTTTTGTCTGCGTTTTGGAAAAAGAGTATGAGAAGGATTGGTATTACTTATTTGAAGATTTGTAATAATTTACCAGTAAAATCATTGTATGCTGGATAACAATTGACTCCAAACAAAAATTACAAGAGCTTGGATAGGGATCCTTCCCCAGCTGAGTGTTCAGTTGAGAACTAAGCCGCTGCCATTATCTATATCTGCACTCCTGTAAGAAACTGTGATAACTGTGCTTGTGGTTTTGAGCCACTAATGTATATAGTAATTTGTTATGCAGCAATAAATAATATACTAGATATTATATATTAATATAATGGGATACCCTGAATTAGACCCTGGAATAGAAAAGTGAGATTATCGAGAATCCTAGTAAAATATGAAAAAAGTCTATACTACATAGGTAAATAGTATATATAGGTATATATAGGTATAAATAGTATTTATAAGTATATAGTATATAGTCTAAAGTATATAGGTAATAGTTTTGTACCATGGTCAATTTCTCAGTATTCATAAAATTATACTTTGGTTATACACTTAACAAAACAGGAAGCTGAAGAGTATATAAAACTCTTTACAATCTATACGAACTTATGTAAATCTAAAATTATTTCAAAACAAAATTTTGTTTTTAATAAGTGTTATAATGGTTTTAAAAAAACATAAAAGCTTTGGGCTCAGGAAATAAATGAACATGTAGGTAGAGAATAGCAAAACAGCTTCCCTTATTAAACACCATTTCAAACCCAGGTATACCTGCTTTAGGAAGACACCATCCAACTCCAGGGATTCTAATCCTCTTGCCCCTTCCCCATCACACTCCTCATTATTGAGTCACTAATTTCAGTGTCAGTAATTATTTCTTCAAATATAGGCAGTTGTGCTTCACAAATGGGTCTCAAAAGACCCATTTTCATACTTTGTCTGACAGTGTATCCACAGGATCCCACTAAAGCCTTTTTAAAATACATGAATTCTGGACATTAGAAGTCAAGCTTGGGAAATATCAGTGGCAGGGAATACAGATCATATTTCTGCGTTCAGGAAGTGTATATATACACATTTTTTAGTACAAGATTTCTTTTTTAATATTTTCAAGAAAACTCTAAGCCTTTGAGATAACCCTGTGAAAATTAATTTATTTCCTTCCTCAAGACCTCATCATAAATTCTTTAAGATCATGTCTTCTGTTGACACTTAACATTGTAGAATTATAATGACCACTGTGAAGCCCCAAATCCACATAACATGTATTGTCATGTTAGCAGGTGAGATGGATACCAAAAAAGAAATATTTTTAAGCAATGGTTTAGGCTAGTCAAGGCTTACACAGATCTAGAAGTCAACTGTTAGACACCAGCTTTTTGGCAGAAGAAGGACAATGAGTGATACAAAATGTATGATACAAAGGTGGAGAATCATGGTAGAAAAACAAAAGAACAAGCAAGATACAACATATCCTCACCTCACCTCGAAGAGATCTGAGAGAGGAACACAGGCTAAATAGTGGCTCCATATGTGTGCTGCTAAACAATGAATCCCACAGCAGGGAGGACTGTCCACACAGCTCCCTGCTCACGGGCCACAGCACACTGCTCTATAGCACCAGGATTATTTCTAGAAATCATGCCTGCAAAACCTGTCAAGCCATGAGACTTCAGTCTGCATTCCCATGGTCATCCACAAAGCCAAGATTCTTGTATTTATGATCCATTATCATGGAGTATATTTTCCACACCACATTTCATGGCTTCAATGAGAAAATGAGCTTCTGTGCCCTGAAGACTTGGAGTAAAAGATACAGCTGTCCTGGACCACAGTCCTCACTTCAGAGATTAGGCTAGCAGTTATTTAGGTGCTCTTATTTTGGGCATTTTTAATTCAAGAAACCTTGTTACCCCTCCAAGCTCATACCAAGACAGGAGAGAATCATTTAACTTATCCATCTTCAAATATAGAGGTTTATTTCATTCATTCCATTGCAATAGGAGTTCCTGTAATTCTGAAAGGTATAATTTCTTCAACCTACTAAACATCCTGTCATCAGATTTCACTGAGGTTGGACTGTCCATAAGATTCTCAGAATGATGCCATTGTAAACATACAAAAGTCAGAGCACATTATAAGACATGAATCCAACACACTGTCTCCACACACTACCCTGAATAGAAATTAGAGTTCAATGGATATATATATATATATATACTGTCACGGCCCGGATTGCAGAACGGGGGATGGACACAGAAAGAAACACACAGACACACACACAAGACGTACAAGACTGTAGTGAAAAAAATTCCACCAGTCACTTTATTATATACTTTTTCTATGTCCGGCAGTTACTTCTTGGTACGTGACTATCTTGGGCACCTTGAGGAAAACTCATTTTCATTTCTTCCAGATGATTGCTTAAGGGAAGCAGACATATGTATCCAACTTCTTATCTATTTCTTTATTCCATTACCGTATGTAGGACAATGAGACATATGCAGGACAATGAGATGCCTTGGCTTGTTTGCAAGACCTCAGGCGCTTGGTTATCTATCATAAAGCTATCTGTCATGAGGAATAGTTCTGTTTGTTCAATAGGCCATGTGCAGACCTATTGTCCTCTGGCCCCAAGGAGAGCACACCCAGTTTTCACTGACTCTGGGCTTAAGCCAATTTTGCCCAGGGACAGTCCCTACACACGCAGTTTCGCTGACTCTGGGCTTAAGCCAATTTTGCCCAGGGAAGGTCCCTATACACCCAGTTTCGCTGACTCTGGGCTTAAGCCAATTTTTGCGCAGGGATGGTCCCTACAAGTAGCAGCAGAACTTTTGCATAACAAGGATCCCAGACATCAGAGGGGATGATAGGATCCCAAAATAATCAATCTAGTACTTTAGCCATCAGAAACAAAATAGGCACAATAATTGTAATTAGCAACAAGGTTGGTGTGACAGCCAGAGGAGGTTGATCTGCAGATACCCATGGAGATTGTTAATAGAATACATAGTTCCTGGGACAAAACAGCAAACAAAGGTATTGTTTAATCTATAGATTGTTCAAACTATATTAAAGAAATAGCTTTTAGACCTGAGACATTTTACATATTTAGAACCACTTTACTAAAAGAGATTCCTAGGAGAGCGAACCCTGCAGCACCACATCGAGTTTTCATGGTAATGATTCTTCAGTCCTTGCCTAAACTGTCCCGTTGCCATTTACATAGGTTGTGTATGCTGGGGAAATTCTTGCGTAGTCTATTGAACTCACATGCAGTGCAGATCAACCTTGATTTAAGTATTACATGTGTTCATCTGAAGCTAAATGGGATTTCCTACTTGGCTATGAGAGTTGATTTTCTTTTAAGTTTCAGAGGAGGTAGAACTGAAAACGTTTGCCCAGCTGGATCTCGGAATTGTTATGAACCCATAACTGCTAGGTGTCATCCCCCCAGCCCACAAATAGAAGTATCAGTTTAAATTATCCTGCTCCTACCCTGTCGTTGTATGTTGGGTTGAAGGGATAGAGGGGGAAGATAACTTGACTTCCTCTCCACAGTGCTTTATACTAGAGAAAGTGTACTTAAGAAGTTTCACTCGAAGAGTTTCTCCCTAGGAGCCTCATCCACACTTGGACTTGATTTAGAGGATAATATTCTGTACTTCAAACCTAAACTTTAAGCCTAAGCCTGAGGTGTAATGGAATGAGATTTCTGATTTTAGGAAATCTATGTGTATATTTTGCATTTTAGGTGGACATGAATCAGAAGCCAGAGGGGTACCTGTGCTAGCTGTCATATTGGTGGCCAACTAATGCACCAGTCCTCCTGGTATTCGTGCCCTTGTGTAGTTCCTTCCCACATTGACTTGGGGATTGGCCATATAATTTTTACCAATGGAATATAAACAAGCATAATATAAGCAGAGGCTTGATAAAGGCTTGAACATGGGCGTTTGTCTTGCAATGCTTTCTCTTGGAATCTTGAGCCACTACTTAAAGAGGTCCAGAGATATTGGTAGACCATGTAGATAAGGAGATATGTCCAGCCATCCCTATTTATTCCATCCGTCACAGATATGGAGTGAAACCTGTGAGTGAAGAAGCCGTTTATGAAGCCAACATCACCCTGATAGCAAAACCAGGAAAGGATGCAACAAAAAAAGAAAACTACAGACCAATATCCCTTATGAATATAGATGCAAAAAATTCTCAACAAAATCCTAGCAAACCGAATTCAGGTGCTTATCAAAACAATAATCCATCACGACCAAGTGGGCTTCACCCCAGAGATGCAGGGATGATTCAACATATGCAAATCTGTAAATGTAATTCACCACATAAATAGAAGCAAAAACAAAAACCATATGATTCTCTCAATAGATGCAGAAAAAGCATTTGATAAAATTCAACACCCTTTTATGATAAGAATGCGTAACAAAATAGGCATAGATGAGACTTACCTAAAAATGATACAAGCCATATATGACAAACCCACAGCAAATATCATACTGAATGGGGAAAAATTGAAAGCATTCCCACTTAGGACTGGAGCCAGCCAAGTTTGCTCTCTATCACCACTTCTATTTAACACAGTGGGGGAAGTCCTAGCCAGAGCAGTCGGACAAGAGAAGCAAATCTATGGCATCCAAATGGGGGCAGAAGAAGTCAAACTATCACTTGTTGCTGATGGTATGATCTTATATCTAGAAAATCCCAAAGATTCTGCCATGAGACTATTGGAATTGATAAACAAATTCAGCAAAGTGTCATGTTACAAAATCAATGTACAGAAATCAATAGCATTCTTGTATGCCAACAACAATCAAACTGAGAACAAAATCAAAGACTCAATTACACTTCAAAATAGCAACAAAGAAAATAAAGTTCCCAGTGATCTTGTTTCCTACAATGGAACACCTTAAAGTCCAGTGGGTTTTCTGCCTTGCCCTAACCAGAAGGTCAGGCTGTTGGGCATGGCCTAAGATCAGTGAATATGTAACACAAAGAGGTTTAGGAGTAGCCTACATGGCTAAACATACAGGTACCAGTTCTGCCCAGTGAGCCAGTCTGCCTCACCCTTGGTCAGTGATGACATGTTCATCCTAGGGGGCAGATGGCAGCTACTGCCCAGTGATCTCTGTTGGCTTCCAGTCTGGACAACCTGTCTGTGAACCAGGTCACTTCCTCTAGGGGTACCTTCTAAAGACAGAGTCCCTAGTGCATTATCAGAGTTACTGGGGCCTCTGCACCATCCAGTGGGGGACTCTCTGCTGTGTGAGCCATAATTTTGTCTAACTAAATGACCTCCTGGGGTCTTGGTCATGTTCTATCTTGAATATACAATTTCCATTTGATAAAGGAGCCTTATGTTTGCCCCACTTTATTTGTCGGGTTGGTGTTAACTCAGTTCAGAATGGATAGATAAGGCCTCAGCAACATTACAGGTTTGAGGATGGTATACATCTCTGTGAGTGCCCAGTAGTATGCCAGGGCTGTTGTTCAAAGGCTGGCTACCTGGATGCTACTCAGGGTAATTTCCAATCCGAAATCCAATTGCTCACCAGATGCAGGTTGCCATTTCTTCTTCCCATAGGCTCCAGTCAGCATGGGACAATGTTGCTGAGACTTGTGACTTAAAAGGACTGAAGGGCTCAAGGCACCCCAGAGGTAGAGCTTATGCAACTGTACATTGCTCTTTTTCCAGGGCACACTTTTGTTTAGGGCTCCACTCAAAGGTGGGTTTTTTTGTGAGTGACGTTCACCAGAGGAGATTGCAAAATTCCCAAATGTGAAATATGCTGTCTCTAGTTGCTAAATAGCCCCACTAAGCATTGAGTTTTTCTCTTTAAAGTCAGGGGTGTTGTAGTCAGAAATTTCTCCTTAACCTTTTGGGAATGTTCCACTGGGTTCTGGCCTATGTTGCACTTAGAAAAGCGATTTATTGGTCTGTCCCTGGATATTAGCAGGGTTAATAGCCCAGCTGGCTGTGATTATTGCCTAGACTACATTGTCCAGGGCTCTTTTGCAAACAGAATAATGTCATCAATGTAATGTAGGCAGAGAACTGAGGCTAGGAGTAAATCCAATTCTACCTACTGATGGCAGGTAATGGGAGAGTTGAGATATCCCTGGGGAAGGACAGTAAAGGTATATTTCATCCTCAGCCATGTAAAGACAACTTGGTCCTGGTCATCATCCCTCAACAGAATGGAGAAAAATGCATTGACCAGGTCGACAATAGGCTACCATATGCTGTCATGCTTGGCCAATTGCTCCATGACTGGTTTAGAGTTTAGGATAGCTAGAGCCAATGGTGCCAACTGGTAGTCGAATTGGTGCCACTGTGTTCTGAATGCTTTCTTTACAGGCCAGACTGGGTTGTTACATTGGGAAATGGTAGACCTCAAAGCCCTAGCCTCCATCAGCTCTCGAATCAAGACAGTTATTTCCTTTTTATCACCATGAATGCAATATTGTTTGATTTGGACCACTCTTTGTGATGTGGACAGCTCAGGGAGTTCTCAGGAGGCAACATGCTTCACTATAATTATCTAAATTAGACCATTAGGTGGGGTGTAGTCTCAAAGTTGGCAATGAATGCCTTGTGCACAGAAGGCTAAACATATATACCTATTATGCATTCAGCAGTGGGAACCACAATCACTGGTGTGCAAAGAAGGCTTAAGGAGCCCATAGCTAAGCACATGGTGACTTTCTTTCAGTATGTAGTAGTGTTAGTTCTGAAACCCCCCAGGGCCATCTGCTGTCTTCACCCACTGTAGAGGCTAGGAATGATGGTGACTTGAACCCTGGTGTCTAAGAGACACATAAAAGTGTTCATATCATACTTTTCCTCTTCTACCCTTATTGATACATAGAGTTGTCAGTCCCTTGTGGGCCCAGAAACCTTGGCCCTACTCCTAGTCTGTTCTCTTGAAGGAGGTCAAGTCAGGTAGAATGGTGGTGAGGTATGAGCCTCTTCCTCCATCAGGAACTTTTCCTTGATGATGGCCCTCATCTCTGCCTTAACATATCCTGGTATATCTACAGGGCTGTGTAGAGTGGAAAACCACCAGGAAAGGCTGTCCAAATCAAAACTACCTTTCTTTTCTTCTTCCAGTACATGATTAGAGGTTACTAAGAAGAGATAATTTGCATACCAGATTCAAGAGGTACAGTGTTTACTTGCAGAAAAAGGAGAAAGAGAGCACACGAGATCCAGCCCCTTCCAGTGAATCAGTACCCCATGGCCAGCAGATGCTCTGTAGTAGGTGTGTGGGCAGCGTGGCTGCGTGCATCCCACTTCGTGCTGCAGTAGAAGGACCCTGCCACTTGCCACAGGAGGTCGAAAATGCAGAAAGCTGGGGGTTTGTCTCAGGGCCACTGATGTATGTGTAGCTAAGCAGTTCTGAGAAAAGTTTACCAGTGCAGGATACAGAGGGAACAGGGAGGTACTGGCTGCATTCTGAGCTCTTTGCATACAATATGATTTGTGAGCTCGACAGCATGTCCTGTGCTGAGCTTAAAGTTCTTCTTGTGAACACAGGGGAGGCATTGGGCTGTGCATAAACACCTTTCTTACACTACTGATCCCTAACAGAGCCACAATTTTTGGACCATCAATCATATATATGATCTGTATGTGGATATGTACTAACACATACGTGTACGCATAACGTTCCTATTAAGAACTGTCCTTCCATGTAGAACTGACTCCTTATGACTCTCTTGGTGAAGACAAAGACTTAGAGTTGAGTCACATGGAATCTTTTATCTTAATATGCCATTATATATAGTTCTGTTTTCTTGGAATTTAGTTACTTTTATTTATTTTATCTATTTATTTTTGCCATGTAACATAGGATAATGCCTCACTTACAGCTCTGGGCAGTCTCCATGAGAAATGTCTGAAGGAGTCTAACTATATAGGCTTCCTAGTTCCTCTGGCTCCCCTTGGATGTCCCTATTCTAATTACCAAGATGCCAGTCTTTGCAAATCAGTACATTAACCTGAATTGTAGAAATATGGCCACGAGAGAGTTCAGCCTGGAGTCCTCTATTGACCAGCCTCCACGCTAGCTTTTGGAGTCATCTCATAACAGAAAAGAACGTCTAGGTGCAGTCTGTGGTTTATATCAGCATAAACTTCTTTGGTTTCTAATTAATACCTTCATAATATTATTGAAATATGACTTATAAGAAGTTTTATGTCAAATAAATGTCAGAGTGATGCAAATACTACTAAGGAATTGTATGTTAAAAAATACATGATTCTAGTTCTGTATATCTGTAACACAAGGTGATGTGGAAGAGAATTAAATAATTTTATTTCGTATTATACTTATTAAGAAATATAATTGTATGTTTATAATATTTTCTGTGATTTAATAGTTGGAAACTATCATATTCCACATCATATCATTAGTTCTATGAAAGCAGAGATTTTTGTCTGTTTGTTTTTCCATAACTCTTCTCATCACTCTTTTTTTTCCCAACACTCTTTTAGAACTGCATCTAGCACAGATGTAGAATGTAGAATAATTAAAATAAAATTTGAATTTAGGGAGAAAAATGAGATTTTATTCTAGGCCATAGAGTAGACTGGATGCCAAGAATAAATCCATGGATATCTTAAGCAAAGTCTCAGATAATAATTTGGCTTTTGCTTCCCTCAGCCAACTCCTGAGAAAGGATGATAATATACAGTATAGAATCAGGTATTCCTCGGTCCGTGACCACTATCATGTTCAACAGTAGCATAATCCCACCATCATTTCCAAAAGATGAGGTCGCAAGACTCCTAAACTCCTAAAACTAAAGTAATAGTCTGTATGGACCTATATCAAAATATTTTTGTTATAGAATCAAAGATATCTGGGATCAAATATATTATGTCGTTATTGAGAAAATTCATCCATATTTTTAATATTTGCAGAAATTTTCCTAACTTGCTAATAATTCTCTTGCTTTGAGACATGTTTCACTAGAAGTTTTGAGATGGAATAATTTCAAATTATTCTTAATCTAATAATGACATTGGATTCAGAATCAAGAGATCTGGGATTGATTTTTATTGTATTACTTATATTAGGTTTGGTCTTAGCCTTGGAAACACCATTTCATTGTTGCTAGAATTTCACCTTCTGTAAAATGAGATGCTTGTTTTCCATATTTCTTTTATGCTTTAAAGTCTAGAACTAAAATTTAAATTAGACACCCAATTTGAAGGTGATGATGAGAACTTAACAGTTCCCCCTTCTCCAGTTATGCATCAACCAATGAATGCATCAAGGAAAGCAAGAAACAGGCAAAATCCAGCTTAAAAAAAAATACATCAGCAAAACTCCAAACCACAAATTGGTAGAAGATATTTAAATAAAAAATGAAGTGAAAATATTTGTGGCAGTTGGTCATCAAAGAACCAGCAAATATTTTATGGTAAAAGGTGTTCACTGAACATAAAAGTACTCTCTTGTTTGCAGATGCAGGATGTAAACACACAGATTGGCAATAAAAATTGCCCTGACAGCAATAGATTTTAAAAACAGAGAACACAGTTTCAAACAAAGAATTATTTAGAGAAATCACATTATAAAGAAATAGTCTGTCCCTATGGGAAATGGGAGAAGAGGAAATAAAACACATACATTGTGAAAAGGTCTATCTAAATAACTCCTACCTATTAGACTGGGAGAAATAAAGGTTAATTCTGTGTCACATGGAAAATAACTATTAATCTGCATCACAGCCCTCCCCAAATATCTAAACAAGAAAGATCACCTCATATAAAGTTGAGTACATACAAAAATATTATGAGGAAGAAAGGAGGAAAGAAAGAGAAAGCAAGATAAATGATGAAAACTCATCAGAAAAATATTGTCATCGAAAAGTGAAAATTGAAACCAGATATTTTGCCATTAATATCCCAGAAATGTAACATAGCAATCTCCCCTATATATTAAGAGTACAAAACATGGATACACAAGCTCAGGAAAGAGATATTAAAATATAAGGGAAAGATAAAACATAGGTTCTTTGTGCTAAGGAAAAAGGTAGGAGAATAAAAACCAAATCATAATAGAAATAAAACTAAAATTGGAAGCAATATAACAAAATAGAAATTGCTGAAAATATATGGGGACAGAACGTACACAATTAAGAAAAACAAACTGAACAGAATAAAAATGAAGTTAAAATGTCAAAGAAAACCTTTAGCTAAAGATGCTAGAATACTCGAATACACACATAAATGGAGTTCCAAAAGAATAGTGAAAGTAAATGAACAATTAAATACTTAAAGTATAGTTCAAAAAATTTTTCCAGTTTTCAAAGAGGCATTGGAGCTAAATGTTGAAATGACACACTGTGTCTTAGAGTCTTGGGGCCACACGTTAGCTTCTGGATCCCTGAGTGCAGCCTTTTGACTGAATCCAATTTCACAGAACAAATTCTTTTAATAAAGGGATTTATTCTGTGAAGTTTACATTCAGTTGAGGGGGTCAGGGAGGGGTCTGGAGGGCCCCATGTGGCCTTGAGACTACAGGTTCCCCACCCTTGTCTTAGACCAATCAAAATTATATTGTAATAAAGTTTTTAAACTTCAAGGATAAGAAATTATTCCTTTAAAACAAAATTGCCTTAAAAGAAAGCAGTATTACAAGAGACAAAGAGGGATATTTCATCAAAATAACAGAGTCAATTGAACAGGAAGATGTAAGAATCCTAAATTAGTTTGCAGGTAATATTCTAGCTTCAAAACATATCAAGCAAAAATGCACAGAACTCAAAGAAGAGAGAGTCAAATGCACAAACACAAGAGAGTGTAGCACAACTCTCTTGTTACTGATGGAACAAGCAAACAAAAAATTACCAATATAAAAATTTTGAAACACACAGTTTTGACCTAATTTACATGTGAACCAAGGAACTGCAGAGCACACTGCTTTTTCAAATGCACATGGGCCATTTACTAAAATAGAACATACGCTGGCCATAAAACAAGTCTTCGAAAATATCAATGGCTTTACGTAATTTATAGTACATTCCCTGACAATAGTTAAGTTAAAAGTCAATGAGATGGTAAGTAGAGCAAATGCCCCAATTTTTTTTAGAAATTTAGCAGCACATCTATAAAAAACACATGGGTAAAAGGATAAATCATAAAAGCAATTAGGAAATATTGCAAACTGAAAGAAAATGAAAATATGACATATTAAACATTTGTGAGATGCAGCTAAAGCTTTCTTGAGAGGAAAATGTAAAACCTTAAAATGCATATATTATAAATTAACAAAGGCTGGAAATAAATCGCTTAAGAATTCATCTCAAGAATCAAGAACAGCAAATTAAATCCAAGGAACATATCAAATAGGAAACAATAATAATAAAAAATCAATTACACCAAAACCAAAATTACAAAAGGGAAATTTCCCCAAATCAAGTTAGTTCTTTCAAAAAACTAATAAAATTGGTAGATTCCCAGCATAAGAGATGAAGAAAAAAATTAGAGAACATAAATTTTCAATTTCAGGAATAGAAAAAGGAATATCATTAGAGACTCTACCAGTATTAAAATGACAATATGAATTTATTATCGAAAATAAATTTTCCATGATAAAAGGGACAAATTCTTTGATAAGTGCTGGCACATGGCCTCAGGTAGGGTAGAACACGGCGGATCACCTATGTGAAGAGTAGCGATACCCTTCCGAGAAAGGAGGAAAAATGAGAGTAAGAATCGGTAAATAACTTTGCAGATGAGGGAGTAAAGTTTAGAGAGTTGATTGCTAGTGCCTTCTGTTGCTTCTGTGAGAAGGAAGACAGGGTAATGTTGACCGAAGTAGGTAGAAAATCCTTCAAGTTAGTTATGAAGGTTTGGAAAAGCAACAGAAGGTCATAGGCCTGGGCAGGGGCGGGGTGGTGGAGAAGCCCTGGGTGGCTTTCTGGTGCCTAATACGGGAAAACACATGAACACACACACACAGCCTTTACACCGAGCACGCCCTTTGCCCATAGCTCACAATTGCAGTCATTTACCCTTAAGAAATAGAGGTATTTACAGATATTTTATACATTTCACAACATTTTTATACTTATGCCAAAATCTGAATGCCGTAAAACGATGAGTATTTGCTGACATGGGAAGATATTTGGGATTGCAAAGTAAGAAGGAATAAAAAGCAAGCTTGAAGCGGTTTGGAATTATATATGGTATGTAATATAAATTTTTGAAAAAATCATGCATGCAAAAAGTGTGATGAAAAAAAGGACACACGCCAAAACTCTTAACGGTGCATACGAAGAACATTGCGGACTTTTCCCCTCACTTTTGTGCTTTTCAGTTATGTTCCAAGTTTTCTGATTTGAGGACATACTACTTCAGGAATAAAGGAGAAATGTTATTTTGATTGAATAATTTAAATACAGGTTAAGATCTTCTTTTTTTTTTTTTT
>CAUYSK010048683.1:0-35766 GCA_963575035.1 Avahi laniger | reverse complement strand
AAAAGGCTGCATATTATTAATATATGATTATAATTATGACATTCTGTAAAAGGTGAAACTATAGAGACAGTAAAAGATCAGTGATTGCCAGTGGGAAAGGGGAGTATTAAAGAGGTAAAGCACAAGGAAATTTTTTGTGTAGTGAAACTATTCTGGATGGTTCTATAATGGTGGCAAAATGAACTGATATATTTGTCATAACCTATATAGATGATAATATGTGCTAATTAAAAAAAGTATTTAGGAGGGTGAGGGAAGTTGCTAGGAAGGAATGCAGATTGTGATAAGGGAATCTAACCATATTACAAATGTATGAAAAAACTTCACTGAAGACAGTGGGGTAAAAGGTGCTAGTGTAAGTAATTTCAAAATGAATCCAGTCTGTAAGACTAAACATTATCCTCTCTAGTTGATAAAGTTATTTCCCATGGGGGTACAGGTTAATAATTCTCATACTGCTATACATGTATACTGGAATTCAACAATTAAGTAATTGGATGGCAGAATGTGGGAACCAGGTTTCTCACTGTTGGAACGAGAACTTATATTTAGAGATTAACAAGATGAGGAGTACACAATAATCGATGTGGTAAGGGCTCTCCTCCTGGTTTGCAGACAGCCACTTTCTCACTGTGTTCTCACTTGGTGGAGAGGGAGAGTGAACTCTGGTCTCTCTTCCTCTTCTGATGAGGGCACTAGTCCTATCATGGGGGCCCCACTGTCATGACTTCATCTAAACTTAATTACCTCTCACAGGTCCCACCTCCAAATACCACACGTTGGGTATTAGGGTTTCAACAAATGAACTTTGAGGAGACACAGCATTCAGTCCATTATAGGATTAACACCCAAAGTATAAAATAGTTCTGAGTCCATACTGATATAAATAAACGATTGATTGAATAAATCAATAAATGAGGGAGAAAAATCTTCCATGCAGAAGAATTCCAAGTAATTTAGGTAGGTATTTCACCCTCAGGAGAAGGAACATAAACATCCACTCTTTTAGAGTGGAAAACCCATTGTGTATTTGGGAAAAACAAGTATTCATGACTGGCTTGGGGACTGAGCTTGCATTATTTAGCCTACTTGAGGTTAAGAAAAGTTGGGACTGGGTTTGAGAACCTTGAATATAAGAGAAAGGACTAACAGCTTTGTTTTGTAAGTGAAGGCTTCTGAGTGAGGGAAAGATACAGAGTGGTCCTTTAGGAAGAGGGATCTGGGGACGTCAGCATGAATAGAAGAGGAAGAATCACTTAAGTGGCCAATGCCTTATGTTTTATGCATGCATGAGATGACAAGGATATGAATAAGGATGGCAAAGTGGGATGGAAACCATGAAGGGAGGTGAACAAGAGAAAGAAAAAGCAAGAGGGTGCAGAGGGTGAGGGAAAGGTAAGAGTTTGTGGTACACTACTTTTTAACTTACCTAATATTGATTCTCCCTCTTTTTTCTTGCTAACTGAAAACTCCCATTCTGTTGAGGGTCACAATGTTTGCAGTTAGAAATGTTTCTCATATTTCCTTACTTCTAGGAGCGCTATGTGGTGCAGCTGTATCCAATGAGATATAAGCAGTAGTCTAATGGAAAAACTACTTACTTGATAAAATGAGTCAATCTCTGCTAGCATCTGCCTTTTGTCTTTTCCCCCTGCTCCTTCCCTTAATATTCCAAGTAATTGGAAGGGACATAGATATGATGCCTAGAGTTATAGCAACCATCTTGTAAACAAGAGAAAAAATGCCACATACTGGGGGAGGTAGAAAGAGGCACATTCTTGATAACATTGTACAGGTATCTCTGAACTTCATTTTACATGACAGAAAAAAGAAAATAGTTAAACTAGTGTGGTTGGATTCCTTTTATAATCATAGCTGAAACAGAGTAAAAGATCACTTTAACAGTTTAAACCCTAATGAATTAGGAAATAATGCCTTGTTAATTCTCGATCCAGGGTATTTGGATAAGAAGCAGAAGAGGGGTCTACTCTTGGGAGGGAAATCTTTCTAAAATAGGTGTATCACGGCTTGGAATTGGAGCCAGGGCACCGTGCATCATTAGATATATTATATTTTCGTTCAAGTTGTAGAAGAGCCTAAAGGCTGTGTTCTGATAGCTCAGGTCCACAGCTCTGCTATAGTAGCTACCACTTCTCAAACCACTTCAAAATTAAGTAAGTTGCCATGAGTCCATTTCCACGCAGTGGTGGTGAACAAGAGGGAAGCTCCTCATCAGATGAGCTGGATGGGGGACACCTTGAGGAAAGGACTGGTCTGCATGCCTGACTGTTGTGTCACCTGAGCCTCACCTATGCCTGCCACGTAGAGCATCAGCACAGATGTGCTGCAGATATAGACCTGGCAAAGGAAGGGGATTGCAATGGTTTATATAAATCTAATTCAGTTCATATTCTCTTTCACCTGAGCTTCTGGGGCCCAGTGATAACCATTATCCTTCAATTCTCTGATTGCAGCCTAGCAATTTGTAAACATTTCTGCGAGGACAAGAAGTATGTCTTAACAACAGCTATCTTTTATATTCTTGCACACATTGCACTAAATGCATTGAATGAGATTTTGACTATTTTACAGTTTTACTTCAACCTGTTGGGACTGGAGAACTGGACAAGCAAGACAAAACGCACTACTCATTAATAAACCCAGTAAATATTTGCTGAATGCCTGAGATTTGCCTGACACTGCTATAAGAGCTGGTGACACAGAAGTAAACAAAGTATGCAAAAAACATGACCTTGTGAATTATATATGTAGACAGATGAGATGGGGAGTAAATCAATAAGATAAACATATATATGTATATATATATAATGTGTTAGAGATTGTGTGTCTGAGAAAAATACTATGAAGAGCAGAAAGAATGAATGTTGAAAGAGTAGATAGTTCAATGTTAAATAAAGGGGTTGTTGGATAATAAGTCCTCCTGAGCAGATAATAATTGAAGGCAATCTGAAGGAGAAGTGGGAGAGAGCAGTGCAGATAGTCAAACATGAGGAATACATTATGAACTTTTCTGAGGAAGCAGACACTGGTTCTTTTTATCAAGTCAAGTGATTAAACCTAAACATTTACTCTGGAAAATGTATTGACATTATCCATCTTCTTTGTACATAGTCATTGTGTAAAAATTATTTTCTGCTGCATACTTCACATTGGAGATACATATGCACACTGCCACATCAAATGAGTTAAAGAAAGTCTAAATACATGATGTAAGAGTATATGTATTAAAAATAAATATAAGTAACATGGGACAATGCAAGGAAAAGTGGGGAAAGAAAGCTATTCACAGACATAATTTTTTGTTTGTTCATGGAGCGAACATATTTTTGCTTAAAATTTTCCCATAATTACAACTATATAATCCTACAGAAAGGGAAAAACATCAGATTATTGTTAATTCAATTAAGTAAACTCTAGAAATATATTTGAAATAATCACACTTTATTTAAAGCTGGTAAAGTAAGTCATTGCACAGCTCAGCAGGATGAGATACCTCTGTGTGTGGCTTTTATTTGTCACAGCAAATCTGAGAATAAGTGGAGCCAACTGCAAGCAGGTCTGTGACGTCCACAGAGATTATTTTCAGGGTCACCAGTATCCAGGCTCCACCTGATTTCTAATTTGTCCTTATATATATCACAAACACATATAGCATTTACTGTGTGTCAGGTACTAAGTGATTTTTTTAAAATAGATAGGGTTTTGTGCTGTCACCCAGGCTGAAGTGCAGTGGCATGATCATAGCTCACTGCAGCCTCCAACTCCTGGGCTCAGGTGATCTTCCCGCCTCAGCCTCCAGAGTGTCTGGTGCTACAGGCACCAGCCACCACGCTTGGCTAACGAAGTGATTTTCCAACGATGATGATGTTGGCAGTGGTGATAACAATAAAGGCTACGGTTTCTTGATAAAGGTAGTTTTCTTAATAATATCAATTTCAATCACATATGAAAGGATAAAGTACAAAGGGACACTTAAATTATATTTTAAGCAAGCTCTGTTGTGAAGCTAAACTGGAATTAGCCATCTTGGAATAATTTGTGTGTTGGAGAAGGGAGAGCAGAGAGAGATGGGATGCATGAGTTTGAGAGATTTTCAAGGACAAGCCAGGCCCGAGCCTAGGTGTTACTGCAGGAGGATGGTCCCAGGATTTCTTTCGGAAGCTGGCTGAGTCCAGGATTCCTCTCTCCCTCACGTTTCCTTACTGAAGGTAGGCCAAACGCCTCTTTCTCTCCCCTTGTTGTAAGCCTCTGTGTACTAATTTCCTATTGCTGTTGTAACAAATTACCAAAAATGTTGTGACTTAAAACAAAAGAAATATATTCTGTTATAGTTCTGTAGGTTAGAAATTTAAAGGTTAGAAATCCATTTTGCACTTGGCTGAAATCAAGGTGCCAGCAGGCCTGTGTTTCTTGAGGCTCCAGGGGATAATCCTTGCCTTTTCCAGCTTCCAGTCCAAGAGTTCTCCTGCACTCCATGGCCCATGGCACTGCGTGGTTCTGATGTCTAATGTCTGATTTCATTGTTACATTTCCTTCTCTTACCCTCCTATCTCCTTCTTTCCCTTATAAGGACCTTTGTGATTACATGGGTTTTGCCCGTATAATCCAGGATAATCTCCCCATTGCGAGATCCTGAACTTAATCACATCTGCCAGGTTCGTTCTGGATCAGGATGTGCTCACTTTTGACGGGGAACATTATTTTGCCTACGACACTCTGCCTTAGCTGTATTCTTGTTTTTGTTTTTGGAAACATTTGACACTTAATAATATTTCCCCAAACCATCCCCTCCTCTCAGATATCTTAGAATACATGCTAGACCATCTTACTGTTTCCCTGCTTTTGGTTATGAGGTTTTAGTTGACTGTCCTCCAATAAGTTTACATTTAAGTGCTGTTGATGGATGGCTTTTTAAAAGATGACTTCTTTAAAAAAAAAAAGTGTCTCTCTATGTGTTATTCTTATCCATATGTCTCTCCTTGTCTTATCCGGGAAAATCAAATCCATGGCCAATCACCAGTTAAGTGTCACTAGTTTAAAATTACAAGTCAACAAATATATTTTGTCTTTTGATTAATCATTATTAGACCTAATAATACCATCTTATGATGGAAATACTCATTTAGAAAAGAGGAATGCAAAAAGAAATTGTGTCTGTTCCAATTGAGAAGAACAGAAAAATTCTTAGACCCTAACCTGCATCTAGATATTAAAATAAAGGTCACTAACTGCACATCCTAGTGTGTAAGAGGAAAGTGGGCACTCAGCCAAGACGTGCCATCAGCCCTGCATGCTGGATAATGAAACACATCAGAAATTTCTTAGTCAAATGATCTGAAGTGTGCATGCTCGTGATAGGTAATTAGAAGCCTTAAAATTCCAATGTGGATTGAAGCACTGATGCATGTTATAGCGTGGATGAACCTCAGATGCATTATGCTTAGTATTTAGGTAATTAAATATGAAATGTCCGATTCCACATCAAAAGTTTAGTTTATTATATATCAGACAAGAAGCAGTACAATTTATCAAAGTATGTGGCTAAACTATCCACTCAATTTTGCCATCTTAATGGTAGCTTGTTTATGCCAGTAGCAAAGAAGCCTGGAGAGTGAGTGGCAATGAAATCGCAAAAGGCATTTTCCACAGCTTATTAAGAATTGAATATTTTTACTTGCAAGAAGTGGTCCAAAGCCTGGAAGAAGTGGTAGTCAGTTGGTGCAAGGTCTGGTAAATATGGTGGGTGACAGAGAGTTTCCAAGTCCAGCCTCTGTAGTTTGAACAGTGTTGTTTGTGTGATATGTGGTTGAGCATTGTCTTGCAAGAGGATTGGCCTGTCTCTGATGACCAATCTCGGCTGCTTCATCACAAATATTCTCATCATTTAATCCAATTTGTTGCAGTAGATATCTTCTCTAATCAATGGACCAGGTTTCACGAAGCTGTGGTGGATAATACCAGCACTGGACCACCAGACATCATTAGCTTTTTTGGAAGAATATTTGGTTTTGGACTGTGTTTTGACACTTCATCTTTATCCAACCATTGTGTTGAACGCTTGTGATTGTTACGTGTTTCATCACACGTAACATTTTTGATTGTCAAAAAGAATTCATTTTTCATCACATTTAACAATATGGTGCAGAAATGGTTCACTTTTAGGTTGTGACAGCAAAAAAAAGGCAAGCTTCGAGATTATTTCTTTTCTGACCCTCATTTAATGCATGTGGTACCCATCTATCCAGGTTCTTTACCTTATCGATTTGTTTCAAATGGTCCAGTATTGTTGAAATAGTAATGTCAAACGTTGCTGCTAATTCACGCATAGGTTGAGATCAATTTGCTTTCATTACAGCTTTCAGCTCATCATTATTCACCTTGGTCTCCAATTGCCTACGTGGCTCATTTTCAAGATTAAAATCACCAGAATGGAACTTCTCAAACCATTGGCATACTGTGCATTCGTTAGTCACATTCTTCCTAAATACTTTGTTGATATTTTCAGCTGTCTGCACTGCATTGGCTCCATGATGGAACACAAATTCAAAAATAATCCAAGTTTTTGACTTGTCCGTGGTTTCACAAACATTGCTTTGAAAAAAGAAAATTGAAAGATAATCACAAGCCAAACCATGTGTTTGAAAGACTTGGGGATGTACCTTCACAATAAAAATAAAACAAGAAGTGTCAAAGTGAAATGTCAGAGATATCAACTGTCAAACTTATTACTTAAGGAAATCAGACATTTAATACTTAATAACCTAATAAAAGGAGCTAGACACAAAAGAACGCATACTCTATAATTCCATTTATATGAAATATCCAAAAATGGCAAACCTGTAGAGACAGCAAGTAAATGAATATTTGCTTAGGGAAGGGGAGTGACAGTAAATGGCACAAGAATTCTGTTTGGAGTGCTGGAAATATCTAAAATTAGCTTGTGGTGATGGTTGCATAGCTCTGTAATTACACTAAGAATCATTGAATTACATATTTTAAGTAGGTGAATTTTATGATACATAAGTTATACCTCAGTAAACCTGCTAATGACAAAAAAAAGTCCAATGTATTGCTTGTCCACCCAACATTTATTTCTAAATATATTTTATTCTAAAAATCTGTTTTATAATGATGTTTAGTATGAGTTATTTTATAGTAAAGAAAAGTTATAAGCAGCTTACGTGTTCAACAATAAGGATTAGTTAAGTAAATAAGGGTAGAACCATGTGATGAATTCTGTGTGTACAAGATAAAATGATGTCTAGAAAACTAATGATGAGAAAATGCTCATGACATACAGAAAATGAAAAATAGAGTATCAAATCTCTATGCTCTATGGCCCCAAGTTTTTAAATGATGTGATGGTAACACATGTATATTCACACACAGTGTATGTTGTTAACACCCTGCACTATTCCTAATACTCCTCTCATTGATTTGGACAATAAGAAGGATCTCTTGTAGTGACTGTGACAAGTGTTCTAATTCTGAACCAGTTGACATCAGCCATCAAGGAAAAACATCCTGCCATGTCCTAGTACAAAGTCTTCTCAGCAAAAAATGGCAGTAAATAGAGAACAGAAAAAAAACATGTGAATTTTTAATTGCTAGGGTGGTTGGCACAGGTTGATATAAACCACTGGGAGAAAAAAATGCCTGCCATATCCAAAAATTCTCTTTCATGCCAGTCTAGTTCAACCAATTTATGCATGATGCAAAATCTTACCCTGAATGTAACACATAGACTCCTCCCTGCAAGCCAAGGTGTTGTGTACCTCTACTATTTATTTCATTTGTGAATGCTTTGCTTGTTTTTATTTTCTAATTAAATGTTATTATAAGATATTAGTCCCAGAGCTAGAGTCATAGGAAATGGGGCACACATATTTTAGTTACTACAGACACTTTTCTCAATTCATTCTGTGTATGTTCTTAGACTCTTCTCTGTTTGTTTCTTCACAAGTTCTCCATTAACCTATACATTTCTTCTTTAAATTTACTAAGTTCTCTCACGTTATTTTTACCAATTTACACTGATAGCATACCCTCTTCCAATGCAGCAGGTTTTCCATCTGATTAATAGCATCTTTCCAACTTATTTACACAAAGATTACTGGAAATAAATTTAAAAATTTAATAGTGCTTTCCTTTGGATGGTGGAATTACAAGAGATTTTTATTTTTTTTCTTTATATTTATTTGCATATGCCAAATAAATTATTCATTTTGCATACCTTCTAAAATCATGTTACATTCATAATCCAAGAGGGAATTTATTTCTTACCCATATTTCTTTTGTTTCTTCACATTAAAAAAAAAATCTTCAGTCAATAATGGTCTAGCACAGTTTCTTAACCTTGACACTATTGACATTTTTGGCTGGATAATTCTTTGTTGTGGAGAATATTCTTTGCATTGCAAGATGTTTAATAGCAACCCTGGCCACTACCCACTAAATACCAGTAGCAACATCCCCGAGCGACAATTAAAAATGCCTCTAGACATTGACAAATATCCCCTGCTGGGGGGTGGAGGTGGGCAAAATCACCACAGGTTGAGAATCACTGTTCTAGTGATTCCTTCTGTGTCCCTTCTACACAATTTCCACTGTACATCTTTGTCTCTTTAGTTTCTTCCAGGAATGTAGACGGTAGAATTCTTTGCGGATGTGGCCTGGCCTCTGTTATGTAAATGTCCTTGTGGGCCCCATGCTGTTTTCCTCTGGAGATCCAAAAACTTGGAAACAATTGTCTGGGTAAATAGTTAGAACACAGGAAACTTTTGTAATCTCCAAGTATTTGACATGTCTTCTCCCAGCCCATTTATTCTCCAAACTTGGTATTAAATCACAACGATAACATCAACAATCAGTGAGGAATGAGGTTCCTGTTGCAAATTATAATTCACTACATATAACTGTGAAAGATTTTAATGTGTGCATCAGCTGCCATATATTATACTTACTGTTAACACAGGTTTAAGTGTTATTTGTTTAATTATATATTTATTTATTTATTTTTAACAGAACTATCTTTCCAATCCTTTTTCACAGTGAAAATTTTACTGGAAGGTTCCAAGGTCATCATGAACTTTAGGGCAATTGACAGAAAACTTCCACTTGTTATTTGAACATTTGATTAATAACAATAACTGTTTTTCTTCTGAACATAAATATCTGGCTCATGTACTCAGGAGCACAAATAAAATGCTTATAAATTTAGTTTTAGCAATTTTAAAACTCAATTGCTTGCTAAATCAATAATTCACAGTTCATCTGTAATAATCATCATTGCATAATGATCCGCCAAAAAAATCTGTCTTCAAATTATGTACTGATTTTAAAAATACTTTCATCATCTAATAATACAAATGGTAGGCTACATTCACTTCCTTTGTAAATACTGAAATACCAGATGCTTTCTATAACTAAACAAAAGCATAACACTTGAATAATTTATCACATGACGTACCTAATTTTCATTGTTATATTTGAGTTTTGTAGAATGATAATCATGACTTCAGATGTGCCCCACACGTCCTTCCCCTTCTGCTCTGCCTGGCAGAAATCTATTCTATCTTCAAAATGCAGTTTTATTTCTTCTCTGCTTTTGTGAAATTCTCCTTGACTACCTGGGACAGAGTTAGTTCCCTCTGATGTTTTTATAGCTTTTTGCATTTATTAACACTCTTATTACAGTCAGGTGTGGGGCTCATGCCTTTAATCCCAGCGCCTTGGGTGGCTGAGGCAGGATCACTTGACACCAGGAGTTCGAGACCAGCCTGGGCAACATAGTGAGACCCAGTATCTAAAAAAGATTTTTTTAAAAATTAGCTGGGCACAGTGGTGAGTGCCTGTAGTCCTAGTTACTGGGGAGGGAGATGAGAGGACCGCTTGAGGCAGGAGTTTGAGGTTGCAGTGAGTTATGATTGTGACCCTGCACTCCAGCCAGGCCAACAGAGCAGAGTGAGACTCTGACTTGTTACATTGTGTTTATATAACTTCTTCCCATGTTGCTTTTCCCCTTTGTCAACTATCTTGTGTCAGAGGGCAGAAATCCTTAATATTTTCATTCCTCAATAAGCATTTATTAAACACCTCATTTGGTATAGACACCATGCTAATAGCTAGAGATACAGAAAAAAAAGCTTCTACTTAAAAATTGCTTACCGTTTAGGGAGGAGACAGAAAAACAATTATAATTTAGCAAGAAGAGTACCATGACGTAGTCAAGCACAGGGTGTATAGAAACATATGGGTTGAGCATCTCTGCCCCGAGAAGGATTACTGTGAAAGTAGCATTTAAATTGAATTTTGATAAATGAAAAGGCATCATCTGCATGGGAGGGAGAGCGGTTAGTAAGAAAGGTTGGGGTGGGATCATGGACAAGGACAAGAACATGTGTTCTGAGCATGACATGCTGGATGTAGGGGCTTTGCTGGTGGTCTTGGACCTCGTTCTGCTTCATCACTGCGTGCTGATTGCTTGCACCCTGGAAATTATTAGCAAGCTTTCTAAGCTATGATTCTCATGAGTTTTATTTGACAGTGTGATCTCTGTGTTATCTCAAAATGAAAGAAAAGCAGATAATTGATCTAGATATAGAGATTTAGTGCACAGTGAAGGGAAAAAGTAGACATTGAGGAAGTCCCTGTTTGATAAAAAAGAAAGTAAAGGTAATCTGTTGAGAGTAATTCATAAGGAAAGAATAGTGATGAACTGATACAATAACTATTGTGGGAATGGAAAGTGGAGATGGCTGGAGATATGGACAGGATGCCTGGGAAAACCTAGCAGAAGTTACAGATCATGAGTGTTTGGTGCCTCCAATCTGCATTGATGTGAGCATTTTCAACACTACCAAGCAGCCTGAGGACAGGAGCAGGCAAGATAGAGGATTACATCAGTGTAGTGTATCTTTTCTTCGTAAAGATCAGGAGCAAGAAATTTGTGGGTATTGACAAACAGGTATTAAAAATCAAAGGCAATTTATTCTTTTCTCCTACTCTTCACTCCCCCATCCATTGGTAGGAAATATAGACACAGATTGCTGCTAATGGACAACCAATTCTATCCTTAACATAGAGCAGAGAATAGCAGAATGCAAACAAGAATGATGTGTCATCTCTCATCAGTCAATAGAGTATAAACCAATGATCTTTGCATTTAAACGAAACAATGAAGCCTTTTAAAGTCATTGTAAGCTTAAATATATTTATAAATATAAGTAATAGATACATTCCCCAAAAGTCACAAGTAAGCTGAAGTTTTATCAAGAAAATTCCTTAATTTGTCAGAGATGCCTACTGTTGAAAACACTCCTCTTTGAAAATCTAAGCCAGGTGTTTACAAATTTTTTATGTAAAGTTCTAGATAGTAAATATTTTAAGCTTTGCAGGCCATATGGTCTTTGTTGTAACTACTCAACTCTGCCCTTATATCAGGAAAGCAGCTATAGACAAAATGTAACTGAGTGGGCATGACTGTGTTCCAATAAAGTTTTATTTACAGAAATTGGTGGTCTTCAGATGATAGTTTACTAACCCCTTATATAAACAAAAGTTTTGTTTATCTCATTTCTGTAAAATAAGTAGTCATGCTCTAATTTATTATTGCATATATCTTTATTTTTATGTTGCTTACTATATTTTTAAGTAATGTATTTCTCCATGTAATTATACAAGTAAAAGACAGAGACGGTATGATTCAGTAACACATAATAAACAAAAATATTCATAGTTAATTTATCACTAGAAAAATGATTTTTGGAATCCCTAAAATTATATCTAGAAGGCCTATACCATAATAATTAGAAGAAACACTGAATTTGAAATGACTAGTTTTCCAGATGGAACACTACTCTTGGAACTCTGGAGAAATGTTTTGTAGGAGCAGCATAATTACAGATAGACAACACAACAGTACCCCAATTTTTAGGGAAATGGTCCTGAGCATATGATGACAGCTTGAATATGCTCCTTTTTCAGAAGAAAATGGAAATTATTATGCCTTAGAGTTAACTGCAATAGCTTTTATATTCAATATGGGAATAATTTAAACAGAAGTTCAGTAATAGTTATTATAGTTTTTTAAAAAATCATGTTTATTAGCATGCTTTATCTTGATTTATTCCATATCTTATAGTCACAACAAGAGTAACCAAATGTCAAGGCAAGAGAGCGGCTAATTGCTTAAAGAGGATGGCACAGCTCCAGTCCTGGAGAGCCTGGTGCTGAAGGTGGGTGTGAGTTCCGCAGGGAGTCTCCTAGTAGAGACAGTGAGAGTCCCAGAACCCTAGAAGCAACAGAGAAGCCCCTGGGACCATAGCCATCATCAGCTTAGGAGAAGGCAAAGGCCGGAGAGAAACTCCTTGGGGAAAGCTTTCATGGGCAATATTCTCAGAAGAAGTACCAATAGTCAAATATCTAAACTCATGCCCTGCAATGCTAGTCAGAAGGTTAGTTGTTCTAAGACACTTGCTCAGAATTGCTGTGATGTCAAACTACTTACCATTAGTTGTATCATCATGAGATTTAATGTATTTAAAACAATTCTCATATTTGTTTCATAGACTGAACTTTTAATCTCAATTATAATTTTTGTCTCACATAAACCTGTGAAGCAGAGTGGACATATAGATATTCTTCAAAAAGGGAAAAAGTATGAAGACAAACTAAGACCACGTCTTACATGACAGCTATGTTTCCTCTCTTTTGCATCTTAGCCATTTATTTATTTTATACAGTAATATACATAATATAGTCATGCTGGTTGAAAAAAATATTAGCCAGGTATGGTGACATGTGCCTATAGTCCCAGCTACTCAGGAGGCTGAGGCAGGATGATCACCTGAGCTCAGGAGTTGGAGGTTGCAGTGAGCTTATGATCATGTCACTGCACTCCAGCCTCAAAAAAAATTAAAAACAAAATAAAAATCAACTGGGATCAATATGTAAGGCATCAATGTCAAAGGCTCTAATGGATAAAGGAGACAGAATGTAAGAACTGAAGGGCAATGTAGGCCCATCTGGAAATTCTAAGAAAAGATCACAAAGAAATGATAGAGATAAAAAAAACACTGTAATAGAAATGAAGAATGCCTTTTATGGGCTCATTAGTAGACTGGAGACAGTTGAGGAAAGAATCTCTATGCTTGAGAATATCTCAATAGAAACTTTCAAAACTGAAAAAACAAACAGAAAAAGAAGTAAGAAAAAAAAAATCAGAATACCCAGAACTCTGGGACAACTACAAAACTATAAAAGGTATATGCTGCATGTAATGGGAATACGAGAAGGAAAAGAAAGAGAGAAAGGAACAGAATAAATATTTAAAGCTATGATAACAGAGAATTTCTCCAAATTAATGTCAGATACCAAACCATAGATATAGGAATCTCAGAGAACACCAAGCAGGATAAATGCCAGAAAAACTACATCAACCTATATATCATATTCAAACTGCAGAAAATCAAAGATAATGAAAAAATCATAAAAAAACCATAGGGGAACATTTACCTTAGTAATAAGAGGATCAAAAATAAGAATTACATTAGAATTCTTAGAAACAATGCAATCAAGAGGAGAGTGGACTAAAATATTGAAGTGTTGAGAGAAAAATGCCACCCACATAGAATTCTGTACTTGAAAAGTAAAGAAGAAATAAAAACAAACAAAAATATGGATGAATTTATTGCCAGTAGACTTGCCTTGCAAGGAATGTTAAAAGAAATTTTCCAGAGAGAAGGAAAATGATTGATATACATCAGAAACTCAGATCTACATAAAGAAAAGAACATAGGAAAAGGAATAAGTGAAGATAAAACTAAAACTTTTATTTTTCTTATTTTTTATTGATCTAACAGAAATTTTTTCAAAACAAAGCAACAAAATATAAAATTATGTATGATTATTTATATGTGTATATACCTTATGTGTATTTATAATATATGTTTATGCATGCTTATGTGTGCATAATCATGTGAAATGAATGATGGATAGCAATGATACAATGGATGGGAGAAAGGAACTAGAATTAATTTGTTAATACTCACACTACCTGTGAAGTGGTATACTGGGATTTCAAAGTGGATTTGGATTACTTGTATATATGCACATATTGCAAACTCTCGGGCAATTATTAAAAAGGTAAAAGTATAACTGAAATACTAAGAAAGGAGATAAAATGGAATTATAAAATCTACAGTTAAAACCACAATAGAAAGAAATGGCATATTCATACAATAGAATATTATTCAACTATAAAAAGGAATGAGGTTCTGGTATCTACTCCAACCTGGATGAACCTGGAAAACATAATGCTAAAGTGGAATAAGCCAGTCACAATAGGACAAAAATTGTATGATTCTATTTATATCAAATATCTAAAATAGGCAAATTCATAGAGACAAAAAGTAAAAGAAATTATCAGGGGCTAATGGGAGTTGTTGCTTAGTGGTTACAGAGTTTTTGTTCAAGATGATAAAAAAAGTTTTGGTAACAGATTGTGGTGAGAGTTGTACAACACTGTGAACGCACTAAGAACCACTGAATTGTACACTTAAAATAATTATAATCACAAATGTTATGTAATACATATTTTACCACAATTTAAAAATTTCATTAGAAAGTAAATTGCTGGATGTTGTGACCCTTAGAAAAGAGGGAGAAACTACTTTCCCCCTTCCCTGAAAATTTCATGTAATCTTATTTGAAGGAAAGTGAGTCCTTAGAAATGGCTCAAAGGAAAGTTTTCGGAGAACTATAAAAAAGGGTTCAAAACACATTTTCAATAAGAATTAGATAAAGGGGGAAATTCCCAGTACAGAAAAATCTAAAGCCTGAAGTAGTTTTCACTACAAATTGTCTTCCCCTCTTTGTAGAACACCTAAGATTAGAGCTACTCTTAAATTATATAAAATTTTGTTTTCTCTTAACATAGCTCTGTTCTATATATCAATAAGGATTTATAATCACTCAAGAAGCTATTTTTTAAAATCACTTGATAGAAAAAATAATTTTGAAATTTTTAAAATTATCTTTTTTTATTTGTGTGGATTTAAAGGGTACAAGTGCAGCTTTGTTACACGGATATGTTAGGTAGGGTGAAGTCTGGGCTTTTGGAGTAACCATCACCCAACTAATGTACCTTGCATCCATTAAGCATTTTCTCATCCTTAACCCCTCCTGCATTCCCACCCTTCTGATTCTCCAATGTCTATTATTCCCCACTCTACATCCATTTGTACATGTTATTTAGCTCCCATTTACAAGTGAGAACATGTGATATTTGACTTTCTGATTCTGAGTTGTTTCACTTCAGATAATAGCGTCCAGTTCCATCCATGTTGCTGCAAAAGACATGATATCATCCTTTTTATGGCCATTGTCTATATATATACATCACATTTTCTTTATCCAGTCATCCATTGATGGACGCTTATGGCGATTCCATATCTTTGCTACTTGTGCTTGGTAGAAAATCATGTAGCAAAGCAAGGAAGAGAAGAACTTAATAACTATTCTGAGACAATGTTCTTCACCTGAGAGAAGGTAATTTTAAAAATCAGTTTCATATAATTGAAGATATGATTGTTATATTTTTTCCTCCTCCATTTCCCCCTTTTCTCTTAAAGAAGTAGTCAGCTGTTCGTGTCCTCATACTGAAAGAACATGTGCAAGTCTCTATGGTTTTTGCTTTCCAAAGACCTAAGCTCTTAGGAGAACTTCAGACATTTAAAGAACATGGAAAAGGGAGAAAGAAATTTGCAGACATAGAAAGTCTAAAAAACATGAAGATCGCAAAGGTATTTTCCCAGGTTAATAGTTAGAAGCAAGAGAGAGGTTTATGGTTCTGAAGATGAAGGAGAACCTTTATCTTCCTTCCAAAGCAGTACTTTTGGTCACTGGCATCCTTCCAAGGAGCCTTGAGTCGCAGTAGTTAACCACTGGACCTGAGGAGGAGAAGTAGGTAGACACAGGTGATAGAGGTCTCCACAGTCCCTGCTAGATCTGAGATGGAGAAATAGATAATGTCGCTCAGTACACTTCCCACCGAAGTCTTGGTTCTGTTTAATGCCCCAGACCTGTCTCTAAAAACACAGATGCTAGGTTTCCTACTAGTTCAGTAAAATGGTAGCTTGAGATCAGATACTGAGTGATAAAAAATAAAAAGTGACTTGCACTGCTAAGTTGGTGGACAGTGATTTATGCTCACCACAAAAGCAAGCACATGCATGCCCTACTTAATTACAAAGCTGAGTAATTGCTTTGGTGGTGAGTCTAATAAATTAAATGTCTGCAATGCGCACAGTTATCTTTCCTATAGAAATGCACAGCATGTGGCAGGAATAATCAGAAGTTTCGTACCTGATTTCAAAGTGGCCATGGCCTTCGTGTTTATGATGTCACAATTACATTTTACTTCAAAAGAACTGAGGATTTTTAGAAATAAAATATTTTACTGTCTTTATTCACTCAATAGATATTTGTCAATGACTGCTGTATGACAAACATTGTTGTAGGTTTGGAATAGCAAATAAATAAAACAGACACACATCCCATCCAAATGGAAAGGGAGACAGATAATAAACAATAAATGTAATTAATAGCAAGATAAATATAGTAAATTAGAATGTGATAAGTGTGTAGAATTCAAGAATGGGTGTTTGGGTAGATTATAATTTTAAATAAGATGGCAAGGGAGGACCCATTAAGAAGAAGATGACAGAGTGAGCCGAGTAAAAACATAAGGTAAAACATTGTTGGCACAGGAACTAACTGGAGCAACAACTTTAACTGAAGTGTGCCTGGAATACTCACAGAACAGCATGTGTATCTAGAGTAGAATGAGGGGAAGGACAGTACGGTACTCAGAATAATTTCCCCAGAAGCTGTTCGTGTCCTAATCTCTGGAACCTATGAATACATTATGTTATATGGCAAAGGAGAATTAAGGCTGCAGATGGAATTAAGGTTGCTAATCAGCTGACCCTAAAATGGGGAGAGTGCACTGGATTATGCAGGTGAGCCCAGTGTAATCACAGGTTCTTAAAATTGGAAGAGAGAGGCAAAAGATGAGGTTGGTATGATGTGATGCTGATTTGAAGACTGAATAAGGAGGTCATGAGCCAAGGAATGGATGCAGTGTCTAAAAGCTGGAAAAGCAAAGAAACTACTGATTGTCCTCTACGGAGCCTCCAGGAGGAACACAGCCCCGCTGACACCTTGGTTTTGGTCCAGTGAGACTGGTGTCAGACTTCTGACCTAAAGAACTGTAAGAAAATAAATTTGTGCTGTTTTAAGCCACTAAGTTTGTAATAGTTTGTTACAGAAGCAAGTGAGAAATTAATACAGATAATGAAAAATAATGTGAGAGATGTGAGGAGAGTGAGATGTTTAAGGGCTCTGAATGGCATTGTAAGGACTGGGCTTCTACTCTGAGTGAAGAGCGGAGCCACTGCCAGTTCCAACAGAGCAGTGATGTGATCTGACACATTTTCAGAGGATTCTTGTGGCTGCTGTGTTGAGACTGGATGTAGGAAGAAACAGGTAGAGGGAGGGCGATCTGTTGGGGATATTGCAACAACCCAGGTCGGAGATGAAGGTGGTTTCCTATCAAGAGGGTACCATTGACAGCCATGGGAAGTGTTTGGGTCCCAGATTTATTTGGAAGGTGGAACCAATGGGATTTCTTGACAGATTGGATGTGGGGTGGGGGGGAAGAAGAGAAAAGTGAAGGATGAATTCCAGGGGTTCAGTCTTAACAATTACAATAGAAGGAAAGAGATACCATTTACTGAGACGGGGAAAGCTTCAAGTGGAAAAGTTCTGGGGAAATAATCAGGATTTCAATTTTGGACAAGTTGAGTTTGAGCTACTTATTAGGTATTCAAGTGACAATGTTAAACAGGCAGTTGGATACATATGTATGTAGAGTTCCAGGGAAAGGTTATGCTGGATATATAAATGCAAGAATTGCAGGCTTATAGATTCAGATTTCAAGGCATAAAATGAAATCAGCAAGTGACTGGTGTAGATAGAACAGAAAAGGACCAAGGATTGAACCTTTTGGTGTTGTATCTATTCTTGGGTTACAGAATTTCCAGCATCCAACATGAGAAATTATTGTGATAAGTGATTCTTTGATTTACCTTTGAACAGAGTTTGCTCAGTCAAATCTCTGTCAATTAGCTTGCCAGTAGCAGACATGGGGTTCAAAGAATCCCATCTTCAAAATTAATAAAGATATGAGGGCCAAGTGTTAAGACTTTGAAAGAAATACTTGTGCAAATAAGCACTCCTGATATAATTTTTGCTGGCTACTCTGCCCGTTTTGTTTCTCCTCTGCCTCTTCCTGCACACCTCGGTTCCAGATCCTATGATTTGCATATAACTTTTATCTGATGTTGAAAGCCAAATTTAGTCCATTTTGCTAATGTACATCTATGAAAAGTTTGCCTATTGGAAAATTTCCAGGGCTGGACAAATTTTCCAGTTTTTAACAAGTGATTTCAGAAAAATATTTTAATCATGAAATTTTAATGTTTGATGTGGAGTGAAATAGTCCAAGCTTCCTTTTTTTAATCTCTGAGAGAAAGGTAAAGTTTTCTGATTCACAATTTTTATTATAGTTGCTTAAATATCAAAGATGGATAGAAAGCATTAATTTTCTCTGATTCTTTAGAGAGTTTAGTGATTTTACAAGTTGGTTAAATTCTTAAAAATACAATCTGAGTTCTTTTTTTTCTTTCTAGTAGTTGTATTTACAGTTATCACACATATAGACAAAACTAATTTAGAAGACAAAATTTTAAATCGTATATAAAATAACTGAAGACTTTCACTTATAATAGTCTCAAAAATAAAGTAATAGCTTATGATTAAAACTGAAGTTCTGGAATCTCAAATTATTACAGTTATGTCCAACAAGCCTTTAATGTTTTTAAGAAGTAGGATTCAGGAAATTTCTCTCTGTACCCAGCTACTCTCATGGACATGTGAAGTTTGTTGTGGTCAAATGTGATAGTCGTGCTAGTTATAGAAGCATTTTGAAATCTTTTTTTAAAAAAAACACAATTATACCCCGAGGGATTCATCATATGTTTTTGATACAAAAAATAATTTTCTAGGATCATGAAGAGTGAGGCAGAAGACTGTTAATAGAAAATGCATGTTTCAATAAAACTTTGCATACACTTAAATTTGAATTTCTTATCGTTTTCAAGAGTTATAAAATGTTATTCTTCTTTTGATTTTTTAAAAATGATTTGAGCACGTAAAAACCATTCTTAGCTCACCAGCTATACGAAAGGAGGTAGTGGGATGAATTTTGTCTGAAGGGCTATTTTGCCTACCTTTAATCCAAATATTGAAGCTCAAGGCTTAGACAAATGTCCTTATTTTGTAAAACCTTTACCAATTCCTTTTCCAACCACAGCCTGGGTTCCTGAATTGGCCTGAACCAGGCTTACTTATTTCTGCCAAGCTAGCGCCAGTGTGCATTGTCACAAGCATTGTTCCTTTCTAAAGAGAAATCTCTTAATGTAGGCAGACTTATTAGAAGAATAAGCAAAACAAAAAGAAAAAAAAAAAGCAGTGCTCTCAGCCTACCTGTCAGTATGAGGTTATGCTAAAAGCAGTGACTAAATAGTTTTTAGACCCAAAGTTAATTTCTGTCTGTTTTATATGATTTATTTTTTAATTTTAATGGATGATTTTATGTTATGTTGGTTAGATATCATTTTAATCTGTTATTCCTATTTATTGTTTTCTTTTAAATTTCTGATTCTGCCACTTAATGTGTTAAGCATTCTCCTAATTCTGCTTCATCCAGATATGCTAAGCATGACATGTTTATCATCAATTAAGTTGTTGATGAAATATTAAATGGGGCAGAGCCAAAGACAGAGTTACTCGAACCCTCTAATCAAGACCATAAATCAACTTCACAACTTATTTCTGTATGTCCACAATGTGCATGAGAGACTTTGTATAATGCCTCAAAATGCATGATATTGTCATTATTTTTAAAAGCAAATGAAATTAATTTGACTAATATGACTTGTTCTTAGGAAATTCATGATGTTTCTAGTGAACACCTTTTATCAGTTGTCACTAGTCATACACCTAATAAGCAGTTGTAGAATTTTACTGAGAATTTATGTTAAACCCACATTATGTTTAGCCAGAATCTACTGTCTTCCTGAATTCTGAAAATCAAAAATTTGTTCATCTCATATTCTGCCACCTCTTTCTTGATCCACAACTCCATATAATGACTTGAATTGATTACATAATTATATCTGTAAGTATTTTCAGTACTTTGGCATGAAATTCATCAGCACCTGGAAACTTGAACTCATTTGAAGTAGGGAGACATGTTTTTGTTTTTAATAAAAATCAGCCGATCGAGCCAAAATTATTCCCAATCTGTCTGTAATTCGAAATATTTCTTCTCGATTTCTAGTCACTGCCTCTTCTTTTGCCAATCTCTAGAAAACTGCGTCTTCTGTTTCCCAGAGTGATCTCAAAATTTAAAAGGTCAGAATATTTAACATTTTAAAAGTTTAACTTTTGTTTCCTTCACATGCCACCTCAAGTATAATATAGAATCCATAAAGAAAAACTTCTCATTTTAGTAGAATTGAAATTTAATTTTATTACAAACTGCACTTGGTGATGGGAAACATGTGGTAGATGATTATCTGCTTCATCTGCTTCATCTCTAGGGATTCTGTGATAATCTCTCAGACTCCCATAATGTGAAAACTCTTGGTAAGTTTTAAGCTCAAAATATTGGCATGCATTACTTCCTTAAACATCAGGTTCTCTGTTTCTGGGCTACCGTGAGCATATGAAGTCCCTGATCTGGCCCCTGACAGACTGCAGTTCAAGGAACTAGCCAAAACAGAAATAAGAAAACTTCCAACATTTACAGTTAACCTCAATCAGCACAGACTCAAAGATTTGTGATATTTAAGACAAAGATGTGAGGTTTTAATCCACACTCTTTGAGACAAGGTCCTACTTTTTCTTAACTTCCTCTAGGTATTATAAATATGTCACTCCATTTAATTACTCTAGGTATTGTAAATATATCAGCTTTTCAAACACTTGTTAACTGTATCAGGACTAAAAGTTATCAATATTGCACTCGTTTAACTCACTTTCACTAATACCTCTATTTCCAACCCTTTATCCACCCTCCTTTTTCAAAAGCATATCACTTTGGTTGATCTAAACCATCACCTTATTCCTCAAAATGCATTCTAAGTTTCCATTAGCCTTGTAGCTCTTCACACATCATGGTCTGACGATGCAAAACACAGCTCCTTGGGTAACGTAGGCTCAATCATACACCAACATGTGGACTTAATTCTGATCATCTTACTTACACAGAAGCCATTCTTATTCCCTATCTACTCATATTTCTTGTTTTTTCTTATTGAAACCTTTAACTGTATAATATATTCAATTAACTTTCACAGATTACCTGTTTGTCCGTAAGAATGTGAGCACAGTGAAGAAGGCTAGGTCCTGTCTCATTCACTGCACTGCTACTGTGCCTAGAATAGGGCCTAGCACATAGTGGGCACTAAATAAATCATTGTTCAATGAACAAATGACTGAATTGAATACACATTCCAGGAAGCCTTTTGTGCTGGGTAACAAGTTCCCAGCAGGTAGTCTCTTTTTTAAGCACTCTGGTTCAGATTATTCCAGGAGTGACAAAATAATGTAACAGACTTCTAAACTGCTGAACAACTCAGTTTCTCATCGAGCATGTATTTTTGGGCTCTCACCTTAATCCATCTGGATCCTACCAGGGAAACATACTCCGAAATAATGTCCTTTCCATGACATACTCAAAACAGTGAAAGCCTTAAAAGTTCTTAGGTGTTTCAGCATAGGATGAAGTAGTCTTTACATAATCAGTGCTCTTCATGATTTAGCTAAAGGTATGTGGTCTCCAAAGTTCTCTACTTAAAGGAGCATGAAGAATTCTGTTTCTACTTAAGATACAGAAGGTGTTAAGAAAACATTGCTCTTATCCTAACCGTAAAAACATCTAGATAAAATTCAAAATCATTATTTTAAAAAAACCTTATTTCTCTTGTTTTCTTACTTTTTTCTGAGTGAAATTCACAAAACAAATAATATAAATTGAATTCCAAAGAGATCCTGAGGAGAGACGGCACACACAAACTCTTTACCATCAACAGAACATCAGAGAAAAGGTGACATCCACAAGCAGGTAAGAAGAACACTGAAATATTAAAAATTCTTAAAGATCAAATGTGGGCTAGCATAATACTTTAGGATCCTCAAGAGCTTCAGACAAAGTGGAGTTCTAATCTCTTTTGTATAAACTTCCACCAGGTGCTAACAAAAAAGAATGGGACCATGGAAAAAATACCTGAGAAAGCTCCTCATGTTGGTTGTCCATATATGCAGGGCCTGGCAATGGTTGAAGGTGTGGCAGTAATAACTGGAGATGCTCATTCATGATCAAGGCGTGCATGAGTACATGGTAGCTAGTTCTTGACTCTTCACTGGCACTATCCAAAAGATATCTGACACTGGGAAAAGATGTCCCCCACTTCCTGGTCCTTGGCGATAGCAGAATGTGGCTGTTGAGAAAGTAGAAATATTGCTCTGACTCACTATACACTGACACCAGGCAAAGGCCATATACTACTGGCAAAGGGCAGAATATTTGTTCACATTAAGGACTCCAAATGATACAAGACAGAGATTGGTTTACACAAGAAAGTGTAAAAGCAGGAAACCAAATGCACACTCTAAGTAAGAGTAAAAGGCTATCTGCTACAGATAGAGGCTGGCACACTGAGACTGTCCTACCCACGAAGTTCAGGTACACAGGTCTGTCTAAGATTGATTCTTTAGCAGGAGAATCAAAAACTCCACTCTGTGTTAACACACAAAGTTTTGTCCTGAATAATAAGCAATAGCAATCTATCGCAGTGAAATGGAGAGAGCACAAACAGAGACCTGCTTTAGTGGCACAGGTGTGCAAGGCCTACTGACATCTGAAGGTGGAGGAGGATCACTGAAAAACATGCTCTGGTAGTCCTGCTCTCACTTAAAGCATAAGATATGAGCAATTTACCACTAGGGGAATTCGAAGTCTATGATACACAAAAGATAACTATCACAACAAGAAAACTCAATCTTGGCTTAAAAGTACTGATCAGATTGACTCAAACCCCTACATTAAAGGCTTAAAGTTTCAGTTTGGGACATATATACAATTCTATTATTTTTTTCTGTTTTATTACATACAATATCTGTTGTTCAATCAAATATCATAAGATGCACAGAAAAGCAAGAAGAAAGGATCTATTCTCAATAGGTAAGACAGTCAACAGGACCATATCCAGAGACAGGACAGATATTGGAACTATCTACGTGGTCTTCAAAGTAATTATGATTAATATGCTAAAGAATCTAGTGGAAAAGGTAACAAACACTGATGAATAGATGACTTTTAGCAGAGAGTTGGAAGAGTCAAATGAAACTTTTAGAAAGGTAAAACATGATAACAGATGTGAAGAATGTTTTTGAGGAGCTTATGCATACTGGATACAACACAGGAAACAATCACCTGGCTTGAAGGTAAGTCAATCGAAATTTTTGAACAGAAAGAAAAAGACACAATAAAATGGAACAAAAAGAACAAAGCATGTTTGAGCTGTGATACAGTATAAAACTAACATACAAGTAAATGGAGTCTGAGGAGGAGAGAGAGTGAGAAAAAGTGGCAGAAGAAATATTTGAAGAGATAATGGGTGAGAATTTTCCAAAATTAATAAAATACAACAAACCACAAATCCAAAAAGCTTGGATAATCCCAAAAGGAGTAAATATAAATAAAAGCTTGCTCAGGCACATGATAGAAAAACTGCTGAAAATCGAAGATAAAAAGAAAATAAAAAGACATGTTATGTATAGTGGAACAGAAGATGACAAAATATCCATATTTAGAAGCTATATAAGACCCAACACACAATGGCACGACATTGCTAAATTGCTGACAGAAAGAGAAGAAGCTGTCAACTTAAAATTCTAGATTTAGCAAAAAATAAAGTATAAAAATGAAAGTGAAAAAAAGAATAGGGCAAAATCTGAATTTATTGCCAACAGACATAGACTATAAAAAATATTTAAAAAATTCAAAAAGAAGGAAAATGATTATAGATAGAAATTTGAAGCTACACAAAAGAATAAAAAACTTGATTAATTGATCAACACATAAGTGCACATATAAGAATAACATCTATTGGATGTTGGGCAGGGGGGAGAGGGGAGGGAGGTGGGGACAGGTATATGCATACACAAAGAGTGCAATGTGCACCACTCGAAGGATGGACATATTTGAAACTCGGAACTTGGAGGGGGGGCAAGGGCAACATACGTAACCTAAACATCTGTACCCCCATAATATGCTAAAAAAAAAGGAATAAAAATCTTGAAAAACATGAAAGTGGAATAAATTTAAAATGCACTTTGCATTATTTTTAATCCCTTTAAAAGACAGTTGACTTACTAAAGCAAAGATATTGACAATATATTATGAGGTTTTCAGAATTTTTACAAGCAAAATATATGATAAACGTCGTATAAAAGAAGAAAGGGAGGAAATAAGTATATTGTTGGAAGGTCCTTATGCTATATGTAAACAGATACAATATTATTTGCAGGTAGATGATAATAAGTAAAAAAAAAAATTAAAAATTATATTTTAAATCCTAAAACAACCATTAAAAAGAAGTATAATTAGCCTATAAATGAGATAAAAGCAAATCATAAACATAATCCAAAAGAAAGTAGGAAAAGAGAAAAGGGAATAAAGAACAAGTAGGTAAAATAGAAAAATTATAGTAGAACAATAGGTTTAAACTCAATGATATAAAATTTACATTAAATATAAATGATCTCACTATGTCAGTTAAAAGGCAAAGATTGACAGACTTGATAAATATGCAAGATCCACTTGTAGATGGTTATGAAACCTACTTTGAAAATAAAGATATACACATACTGAAAGCAGAAAAATTAAAAAAGATATAACATGTAAGCCTAATCAGAAGAAATTTGGAATGTCATTATTAACATAAGATAAAGCAGACTTTAGAACAAGGATTAGAGCCAGGGATAAATGGGGATGTTACATAATGTAAAAGGTGTTAAGTTCATTTTAAAATGAAAACAATTCTAGATGTGCATGCACTTAATAGCAGCACTTCAAAACAGATAAAAAACATCTAAAAATGAAAGGATAAATAAACAAATCTACAATTATACTTTGAGATTTCAGTGTAATTCATCTGGTAATTGATAGAACAAGTAGACAAAAAATAAGAATGAATACAGAAAATTTCAACAATACTATCAACCAACATGACTCAATTTATATTTATAAATTTCTCCACCCAACAACAGCAGTACACACATTCTTTTGAAGTGTTCATAATAATAGTCTGAGACAGACTATTTTTTGGGCAATAAAAGAAATCTCAATAAATGAATAAGGATTAAAATTATGTAGTGTATATTCTCTGAGCACACAGACATTAAGCTAAAAAGATAAAAGGAAAGAAAGATATTTAGAAAATATTCAAATTCACACTTTTAAATAGCAAATGGTTCAAAAAATCAATTACTAGGAGAAAAAATATTTTGTAATGGATGAACACGAAAACACAACATACCAAAGTTTGTGAAGTGTAGCTAAATGCTTGCAGGGAAATTCATAGCATTAAATACATATTTAGAAAGGAAAATAGGTCTCAAATAAATGTTCTGATCTTCCATCTTAAGAAATTAGGGAGAATAATGAGGATACTAAACTGCACAAGCAAAAGGAAGAAAATAGGCAAGATAAGAGCAGAAAGAAATGAAACAGAAAATGGAAAACAATGGAGAAAATCAATGTGACAAAAAGTGGTTTTTAAGAAGATCAATAAAATGATAAGCCTAGAATGAGCAGGAAATGAAGAAACCGCCAATTAACAAGATCGTAAATCAAAGGTAGAACATCATAATATATCCTGAAGATAATAGAAAGATAACAAGAAAATATTATGCAATGTATGACATAAATTTGACAAATTAAATGAAATGAACAAATTTCTTGAGGTACATCTATTACCAAAGCTCACACAAAAAGAAATAGATTACCTGAAAGCTCTATGTTTATTAAGAAAATGGACTTCATTGTTAACAACCTCCTCCAAGGAAAATGCAGGTCCAGGTATCTTCATCAGAAAATTCTACAAACATATAAGGAAGAAATAGCAATTCAACACAAACTCTTCCAGAAAGCCAAAGAGATGTAACACATCTTAACATGTTTTTGAAGGCCAATATTACTCTGATAGAAAAACAAGAGAGATATCTTACACAAAAGAAAGTGAAAGAGCATCATTCTCAGGGAAATGGATGGAAGCATCTTCAACAAAATATTAGCAAATTTAGTTCAGTAATATATTAAAATAATAATATATAATGGCCAAGTGATGTTTATATTTAGAAATATAAGGTGATTTTTTCTTGCTGATTTGCTTGAATACTTTGTACATTCTGGTTATTAGCCCTTTATTGAATGTATAGCATGTAAATATTTTCTCTCATTCTATAGGTTGTCTATTAACTCTATTGATTGTTTCCTTGCTGTCCAGAAGCTTTTTAATTTAATCAAGTCTCATTTATTAATTTTTGGAGTAATCTATTTCTTTCCCCCAGTGTACATTGTTGTCTGCTTTGTCAAAGATCAGAGGGCAATATAAGGATGGCTATATATCTGGATTCACTGTTCTGAGCCATTGGTCTATGTCTCTATTTTTGTGCCAGTACCATGCTGTTTTGGTTACAATAGCCTTGTTGTAGCTTGCAGTCTGGTAAAGGGACACCTACCGATTTGTTCCTTTTGCTTAAGGTTACTTTGGGTATTTGGACTCTTTTATGGTTCCATATCAAGCATAGAATTATTTCTTCTAGATCTGTGAAAAATGATGCTGGTAATTTAATGAGGATTGCATTGAATCTGTAAATTACCTTGGATAGTATAGACTTTTTAACAATGTCAATTCTGCTGATCCATGAGCATGGTATGTTTTTCCATTTGTTTACATTCTCTTCAGTCTCCTTCCTCAGTGAATCTTAGTCCTCCTCATGGAGGTCCTTTACTTCCTTAGTTAAATATATTCCCATTAAAAAGTGGGCAAAAGACATGAACAGAAACTTTTCAAAAGAAGACTAATGGCCAATAAACATATAAAAAATGTTCAATTTCTCCTAATTATCAGGGAAATGCAAATCAAAATCACAATGAGATATCACCTAATTCCACTAAGAATGGCTTTTACCAAAAAGTCCCAAAACAGCAGATGCTGGTGTGGATGTGGAAAGAAAGGAACACTTATACATTGTTGGTGGGACTGCAAACTAGTACAATCTCTATGAAAAATAGTACGGAGATTCCTCAAAGAACTAAAAGTAAACCTATCATTAGATCCAGCAATCCCACTATGGATATTTACTCAAAGGAAAAAAAGCCATTTTATCAAAAAGACACTTGCACTCAAATGTTTATTGCAGCACAATTTGCAATTGCAAAGATGTGGAATCAACCCAAGTGCCCATCAATTCATGAGAGAATTAATAAAAAATGGTATATATATGCCATGGAGTATGACTCAGCCATAAAAAATAAATTAATAACTTTTGTAACAGCCTATATGGAACTGGAGACCATTCTCCTAAGTGAAGTATCGCAAGAATGGAAAAATCACCACCACATGTACTCATTGTTCATTTGGTATGGTTTTTATGCTACCTTTGAGAGCCTCACTAATATGAAGAACTCTCAACCATTCCAAAATGAGATTTTATTTAGAACCTCACTTTCAATGATGAACAGCAGATGAACAATCCAATGTGGAATGATTCTGCAAAATATTAATAAGAAAATCTCCTATCAATTATAGGACACAGGAAAAGATAGATCCTAAATGCCATTCTACACGGAGAAAGCAAGGTGTGACAATGTTTCTACTGCTCAGAAGCAAAAGTATCTGAGATAGGTTGCCAATTAAATTGTTTGGCATGGACTCTCCTTATTCTATGAAATGTTTTTATGTCATTTGTCCTATTTTGTTTTAGAAAATGTCGCTGTATTAGCATCCTTAGATGGCAAACATCTGATTGGCAAATATAGTTATTTCCACATTTTGAAGAGTTGGATGTGGATGGATTTTTACTGATTGTAAAATTTCACAATTGAAAACTCTGTTAGATTTTTAAAAAAATAATGACCATTTAGAAGTTGAACTAATTCAGTAATTTGACATGAAAGACTAGTTTTTCAAAGCAACAAATCCATTTTCATAGCTACTCTATAAAATAAACTGAATATAGATTTTAAAAAAAGAAATACAAGAAGAGTCCAACATTTTAAAATCAATCAAGGTAATTGACCACATCAGTAGACTAAAAAGAAAAAAAAAATCTATATCTCGATACACCCATACAACCAGAGAAAACATTTGACAAAATTCTTTTTTTTTGAGAGAGAGGGGGTCTTGCTCTGTCATCCAGGTTGGAATGCAGTGGCCTGAGCATAGGTCACTGTAGCCTGGAACTCGTGGGCTCAAGCAATCATGCCACCTAAGCCCCCAACTAGCTGGGATTGCAGATGCAAGCTGCCATACTGCACTCAGCTATCTTTAACAAAATTCAGTATCAAGTCACGATTAAAGCTATTTGCAAGCTAGTAATGAAGAGAAATTTGCTTAACCTGATTGAAGAAATACAGTAGAAATCTATTGCCCGCATCATACTGAATGGTGATAGATTAAATACTTTAACTTTCAAAATTCAACATTGCAGGAGAGGTCTAGCTAGTGAGAGAAGAAAAATGACGAAAAGACATACAAATGTGAAAGGAAGAAGTATATATAAAATATCAAGGAACCTATTAAAAACTTGCTATAACTAATAAGTAATTTTAGCCAGAGTACAGAATTCAAGTTCAGTATACCCAAATCATCTGTATTTCTCTATATATGAGATCTGTATACTTTCTGGATAGCCATGTAAGTGATAGAGTTTGCTTTTATCTTCCCTTACTACTCTTTCTGAATTTTATTCACTTAAGAGTTTACCTTCAGTAATTCCTTTTTTCTACTTTTTTAAGATTAGTTTTTCTTTTACTAAGTTTCTTAATTTTAGTACTTAATGCATTTGTTTTAAAACTCTCTGTTATACACCTTTAAGAACATAAATTTTTCTTTGAGTTTGGTTTACGTGCATGCCATAGGTTTTTACGTTACATGTCCTCCTCTCTTAAATTTTGTAATGAACCTGTAATCTTAGTTTTGATTATTAGCTTCTGAAAGGCTTTTCTATTTGCAGGAAAAGTCACTTTATTGTTTGTTTTGTTTTATAGATTGTTGTCTATAAAGTTTATTACATTTCTTTTTAAAATGGGGTATATTAGATACAACAACCAGACCCAGTATCAAGTGCTATTCCTCAGTAGCCAGAGTAAACACATCCAGGAATCAAGAGTAGATATATTATTACTCTTAACACTCTACCTGCAGATGTTTTGCCTCTTGTTTTTGCATCTTGGTCTCCATTGGTTTAGAGGGTTTTGTTTCTAAAGAAGAAACACTTCTATAACAGATACAAAAAAATGTCCCTGCAAACTGGAAATGAACAGAAATATAAGACAGCATAATAACGCCTCATTGATGTAGTGTCTTGGGCAATGGAGCAATTTCACATAAGTAAAATTTCAGCCTGCTAAATTTATTTATTCCTTTAAAAGTCAATAATTTAGGTTACTAGATGGAAAAATATAATCCATAGGCCAAATTTGGCCCCTCTACCTGTTTTTGAAAGGCCCACAGCACCACAGACAGGGCTAGCAGTATGATCCATGGAGAACGAGCCAGGGAGTTCCCCTGTGTCCCTGTTTCCCCTCATTCCCAAGGCCTGCCTCCCCCACTGCTGGTGACTTCCCAGGTAGATATCAAGCAGTGACTAAGTCCTGGGATCTGCAGCTCAGCGAGTCAACTTACCTCCAGCCACCTGCCAGATTGAGATGGCTCTCCTCAGAGAGAGAAAAAAACTTTTAATTTAACTTTTAGCTTAAACTCTGTACTTAACCCTATACTGAATTAAAATAGTTATGCTTATTCTTTTTGTGTGTAAAGCACAAATATACATACAACATGTGAATAGATATATAGTACGTTGTGATATTAAAACTCAATGGATAGATGATTAGTAAAAAAGTCTTAAAAGGCTCCCTAGAAGGACAGTAATAAAAAACCAGTTGAGAAACATAGGCTTGGGCAACTACTCAATAGCAAGCTTAACAATCATCAATAGGTAGGGCTTGCTCTTTGACTTATCATATGTTTCCTATTCTACTAGGGCCTGGGACAATTTTTCCAAAACTGAAAACTCAGGAAATAAGCCCCTGGTCTTCTTGAACTATGGAGGTTTGAGCACCTAAGTTAGAAAAGAAAGACTTTACCTAGAAAGAGAAAAATGTGGGCTCTAAATTCTGAATTTAAAAAATTTTGAATCAACAGATAGGGCTTTCCCTTTCAAACTGCTAGAGCTAGATATACCAGTGTTGTGAAATTCTGCTAATTTTAATTCTACAAGATTGCGTAGATTCTCCTTTAGGATTCAGTGTTCTTCCAACTCCACTCATCTTCTAGGCAGATTCAAATGATGCGTGCTGTATTGCTTTCATTCACAATTACCCAATTCAAAATCAACCTAAAAATAGTTAACACAGCCTCTCAACTAAGTCTCCCCCTCCCGAATAAAACTGAGTTTATGAATCTCATTACTAATTGCTTTCCGATATTGGAAACTTTTCGTGGGACTATGGTAATTCAAAATTGGTTTTTAGTGGTTTAGGTAAGTCAGGTTGTCAAACAGTGAAAACAAAGCAGACTTTTGGTTGTCCTTGTGAGAGGACTATGGACAGTTTGGTAGAGTTCACGAACCATCTGTGTGCTCCGGGGAGACCAGAAGGCTCCTCAGTGCATCAGCGTCTCGTTACATGAGCTCAAGTGACACTGACTCATGCGCACATGGGTTTTAAGGCTATTTTTTCTACGAGTCATCTGTTTTTTTAAAATTTGCTTTCAAATTTCTTGTTCAACTCTGAATGGCTGAAATTGAAGTCCGTCTTTTAGGTAATTGGGTACATCACTGCAAATAGTTAAGTGTTAAACTGGACTAGATCATTCCCTTCAGAGTAGGGAATGATCAGTGAAGACTTATCTTGTGGGAGGTGAAACTTTAGCTCGGTCTTGAACAAGAAATATTATCTGGATGAGAAAAGCTCAGCATTCTGGGAGAAAGTTGCAGCAAAAGCAAAGGCAAAGGGGGAGAAACCAGCAAATGTGGTTTAGTGTCCTTTAGTGGACACTAATTAGCCTACTCTGAATGTGGGGGAGGGTTTATTTTAGTAAGTAATGATATGAAAAAGAAATGTCAGGATTGGCACAGAATATGACAGGCCTTGAATTCCTGTTAATTTCTTTGCTGTTCATCTTCTACCAGATTCTTCAAGTTCATCACAACAGAAGGTAGTGTTAACTCTTTTCTTGTTTTTTTCTATCCACTCTAAATATTCTTTCTCCTTATCATACTTCTTAACATCGTGCCCTCTGATGCTATAAAATTTATACTAGTCTTTCTTATTTCATCTGCTAGCCTACATTAATTCTTCTTCTCCCATTTTAAATTTCCACTTTTAACTACGTAGTAAAAAATATGAAAACATAAATTGTTGAAAAGTTTAAAGCAGCAGAAATTGGGGAGTATGAAGAACATTCTCTTTAGAGGAAACTGCATTTAAATATTGAAATATCTTGTGGTACATTTGAATTGCTTAGGTATCAAGGTGATGCTGGCCTCATTAAATGTGCTTAGAAGTATTCCCTCTGCCTTATTTTTTGGAATAGTTGAAGAAGTATTGGTAATTGATAATTCTTTTAATGTTTGGTCTAGTTCAGCCATGAAACCATCTGGTTCTGGGTTTTTCTTTGTTGGAAAGTTTTGATTTCTTTAATCTCTTTATTTGTTCCTATTCTGTTTAAGCTTCATATTTCTTCCTGTCTCAAACTTGGCAGGTTAGACTTTTCTAGGAATTTATGCTTTTCCTCCATATTATCCAAATTTGGGGAGACATAATTGTTCATAATACTCCCTTAAGATTATTTTTATTTCTGAGGCATCTGTTGTAATTTCCCCACTTTGACTTCTGATTTTATTTTAGTCTTATCGCTTTTTTTCCTCTAGGTTATCCTACCTAGAGATTTGTCAATTTTGTACATTTTTTCCAGAGAACCAACTACTGGTCTCATTAATTTTTCTTTGGTTTTTCTACTCTTTATTTGACTTATTTCTGTTCTGATCTTTATTATTTTCTTTCATCTGCTAACTTTGAGTTTAGTTTTTTGTTTCTTTCCTAGTTCCTTGAGGTATAATGTTAGGCTATTTATTTGTAATATTTCTTCTTTCTTAATGTAGACATTTATTATAAACTTTAGACCTGTTTTTGCTGTACTTCATATGTTTTGATATGTTATACTTCCAATAATGTTTATTTCAAAATATTTTTTAATTTCCTTTTTGGTTTCTTCTTTGACTCATCGATTGTTCAGGAACATATTGTTTAATTTCTATATATTTGTAAATTTTCCAAGATTACTCTTTCATTGATTTCTAATTATATACCATTGTAGTCATAAACAATACTAGATATGATTTCAACTTTATTGAATTCCTTAAGACTTGCTTCTTGGCCTAAAATATGGTCTACCCTGGAGAAGTTCCATGTCCACTAGAAAAGAATTTACATTTTACTATTGGAAATAAAGTTCTATTTGTGGCTGTTAGGTCCATTTGGTGTAAAGCACAGTTCGAGTTCAGTATTTCTATGTTAATTTTCCACCAGGTTGATCTATCCATTGTTGAAAGAGGAGTATTGAAGTTTCATAATATTATTTTATTGCTATTTATTTCTTTTTTATGTCCATTAATATTTGCTTTATACAGTTAGGTGCTCCAATGTTGGATGCATATGTGTTTCTGATTGTTAGGCCTTCTTGATAGATTGATCTTTTTCCATTAAATAATGAGCATCTTTGTCTCTTGTAACAGTTTTTAACTTGAATTCTATTTTATCTGATATGAGTATAGCCACTGCTGCTTTCTTTTGATTACTACTTGCATGGAATATCTTCTTCTGTACCTTCACTTTCAGTCTGTGTGTATCCTTAAAGCTAAAATGTGTCTCATATAGGCAGCATATAGTTGGATCTTGTTTGTTTAATCAATTTAGCCATTCTATGTCATTTGATTGAAGAGTATAATCCATTTTCTTTCAATGTTATTATCTATAGGTGAGGAATTACTCTTGCCATTTTGTTAATTGTCCTTTGGTTGTTTTGTAGGTACTTTATTCCTTTCTTCCTCTCTTGTTGTTTGCCTTTGTGATTTAATGTTTATCTGTAGTGCTAAGCTTTGATTCCTTTCTCTTTCTCATTTGTGTATCTGCTGTAATTTTTTGCTTTGTGGTTACTATGGGGCTTACATAAAACATCTTATAGTGATAATAGACTACTTTAAGCTATTAACAACTTAACTTTGGTACCATAAAAATAATCTAGATTTTTTACCTCATATACAGAATTCACATTTTTATTGCCAAAATTTATATCTTTTTATATTGTGTATTCCTACCAATTTATTATAGTTACAGTTATTTTTTGGCGATTTTAACTTTTAAAAGAGATTTAAAAGGTTTTACACCATTGCAATACTAGAGTCTTATGAATTTGATTATGAATTTACCTCTACCAATGAGTTTTGTACTTTTATATGTTTCCATGATAGTTGTTATAATCCTTCCAGTTCTAGTCAAAGCATTGTTTTGATTTCTTGTAAGACCAGTCTAATGTGATGAATTCCCTTAACTTTTGCTTCTCTTGGGAAGATTTTATTTGTCTTTCATTTCTGAAAGATAGCCTTGCTGGTATAGTATTCTTAATTAGCAATTATCTTTCTTTCAGCACTTTGAACATACCATCTCATGCTCATCTAGCCTGCAAAGTTTCTCCTGAGAAATCTGCTAATAGTCTAATACAGATTCCCTTATATGAGACTTGATGATTTTCCCTTGTTACTTTTAGAATTCTCTGTTTGTTTCTGACTTTTGACAAGTTTGATTATAATATTCTTAAGAGAAGACATCTTTTGGATTAATCTATTTGGGTACTTTTGAACTTCATGTATTCAGATGTCAATATTTCTCCCAAGACTTGGGAAGTTTTAAGCAATTATTTTGTGAAACAAGCTTTCTATGCCTTTCTGCATCTCTTCTCTCCCTGTAACTCCCGTAATGCAAAAATTTTTTCACTTACTTGTGTCCCATACATCCCATAGGATTGCTTTACTCTTTTTTTATTCTTCTTCTCTTTTTTCCCTTGGACTGGATTATTTCAAAATACCTAGAGGTATAAATTCAGAAAGTCTTCTACTTCACTTAGTCTGCCACTGAAGTTCTTAATTGTATTTTTCATTTCATTCTTCAACTCCAAAATTTCTGTTTTGTTGGTTTTTGTGATATTTATCTCTTTGTTGAGTTTCTCATTTAGTTCATGAATTATTTTCCTATTGCCTTGAATTGTTTGTTAGTATTCTCTTATGTTTTTCAGCATTTCCTCATTATTTCAAATAACTTTTCAGGAAATTCATGAATTTTCATTTCTTTAAAGTCATCTGTTACTGGAAAAATATTGTGTTCCTTTGGTGGTGCCATGTTTTTCTTGTTTTTTCATGTTTATTGTGTCCCTGCGTTGATATCTGTGCATCTGGTATAACAGATCTCTCTTACAATTTTATAGTGTGGCTTTTGTAGGGAAAGACTTTCACCTATAGATGGGCCCTAGGTGCCAGTTCGGAAGGCTCTGAATAGGTGCAGTAGTGTAGTCTGCATGCAGCTTCTTTAGCTATAATCAATGTTAGCAATTACTGTGGGTGCCTCAGTGGCCCAGGCTGCAAAAATTTATGGTGGCAGTGGTGGCAAGGTAGACTGTGTTAGGTCAGCTCAGGCAATGAGGGGTCACAGCTAGTCTGCTTACTTGGGTGCGGTTTCCCCGGGAGTGGCACACCAGGTTGGGCTACAGCCATTCTCTCAGTTCAAGCATAGCTTCTCTCATAACTTTATTTTTAACCTATGCAAGACATATGATTTTCCTCAAACTTAAGTGAATAACAGTTCAAAGTTAAAAATCAAATGAGAGTTTTTCACTCTATTCAATGTTAAGATTTAAGATAGGTAAGCTTTTTCTTGTAGTTATAACAGGTGCTATTTCTATTTCACCTTACTCAGGAGATGTTTGGGGTCCCAGATTTTTGTGAATGTGTCTCCAGTGATATTTTCCCCATTTCCCCATTCTCCTAGGCTTTGTTCCTTGATTCTGTGTCCCCATAGGCCATAAAAACCAAACTTAACTTTAGTTCCTTTTATTGCCCCATTTACCAATATATGTGGGGCGCTGCAGTCGACGCCACTAGAAGATGGCGCTGAGCACCAAACAACTTTGAGGTAAACATCAGTGGAGCGCATGCGCCAGCAGAGGAACGCCTGAAATCAATCAAATACCAGTAACGCCTGAAATCAATCAA
>CAUYSK010048680.1:0-17809 GCA_963575035.1 Avahi laniger | reverse complement strand
CTTTTACTTCCTTAGTTAAATATATTCCTAGGTACTTTATTTTCTTTGTTGCTATTGTGAAGGGGATTGAATCTTTGATTTGGTTCTCGGTATGACTGCTGTTGGCATATATGAAAGCCTCTGATTTGTGTGTATTGATTGTGTATCCTGAAACTTTACTGAATTCATTTATAAGTTCCAGTAGCCTCTTGGTTGAATCCTTAGGGTTTTCTAGATATAGTATCGTATCACCAGCAAATAGTGAGAGTTTGATCTGTTCTGTTCCCATTCGTATGCCTTTAATTTCACTCTCTTGCCTGATTGCTGTGGCCAGGACTTCCAGCACTATGTTGAATAGAAGTGGAGATAGTGAGCAACCTTGTCTGGTTCCAGTTCTAAGTGGGAATGCTCAAGCAATTTCTTTACATGCATGTGCTGATTGATGCTCTGCTGAATGGTCCAGAAAAACCCTTTGCAGAGCTCTGAGATTCTTTCTCAGTGTAGGTTTCTGCCCTCTGGTACTTTGTCCTGTGAACTTTAGCTGTCTTGGTCTTCCTAGACTCTCAGCTTTATCTCCTCAACTCAGGGAGTCCTGGACTCTGCCTGGGTTCTCCCGTTCTACTCCACAGCCTGGAACCTTTCTCAAGGCATTAAGCTCAGGCAATTGTAGGGATCACTGCATTTGTTTCTCATCTCTCAGGGATCACATCTTTTGTTATCAGATACCCAGTGTCTAGAAAACTGTTGTTTCATATATTTTGTCTGTGTTTTCTGATTTTTTCAAGAGGGGCAAGTAAATCTAGTTCCTGTAACTTCATCTTGGCTGGAAGCAAAAGTGATTGCCTTTATTTCTAGCATAATTTATTTCATTGTAAGTTTATATAATTGACCTATGATGGCTGTGTAAACCAACTGACTCAAAAAATTCCTCAAAATGTAACGATTGGTTCTTACAAGCCAGTACAAGCCTCCTCTAGCACATCTCCATTTGAGCTTCACTTTCTACGTCTTCGTAGACATCTTTAGGACAAAGAGATTGATTTGTGTGATTTTGAATTACTTTTAGTTTATCAAGTCTAAATTCTATGGCCTTAAGAAGAACTGCTCTGATCAGATTTATTCAATAATTTTAAAAAACAAAAAAAATAAAATAAAACTAATAATAAATCCTTCAGGATTCAGACTCAGGATTTAACCTTATTGTATTGTTCTCTCCTCTTTTTTTAACAGTCTCCTGCATATATGCACAGCAAGGAACACTGCCAGTTCAGGCCTTTGCCATCCGTAGATTAAGAAATTACTACAACTGAAAAAAAGAAAAGAAATTACTACAACTGGTATTTTTGCTTTTAGTCTCTTTTTATTTCAATTTCATCCTTGTGGCATCAGAAGAACCAGCTTTCTAAAATCACAGATTTGATCAGTTCTTTCTCTATTGCGTACAGAATGAAGTCCAGGCTTCTTAGGATGACACATGAGGCTGTTGCAATAACTGATATATAACAAAATAAATTACTCCAAAATCTTATTCCCGTTGGTAGTATTATGCATCCACACTCATGTCATGGCTGTCAGGAGCCACAGAGTGCTTTCCTGCCCCTTGACTTTGAACTTCACCGTGTAGTTCCTTTGATCAATGGAATGTTAGGGATGTAACATGAGCAGAGGCTTAAAAGGAGCTTGCGTGGTTAGACTTGGTGCTTCTGCTATGACCATGAGAAGAATGAACACGCCTTGGTAGCCTCTGTCCCTGTAGTCTGAGCCCAGGAGGAGCTATGTGAGCTAGATCCACAACCTGAAGCAGAATCCCCTAGCCAACCCAAAGCTAGATCAGCTGATCTGCAGTTGCTCTGTAGACCAATGAGCATGAAAACAAATGCTATAAAGATTTTTGTGAGCCAGGTGTGGTGGCTTGCCCCTGTAGTCCCAGCCACCTGAAAGGCTGATGTAGGAGGATTGCTTAAGGCCAGTAGTTTGAGATCAGCCTGGGCAACAACATAGCAAGACCTCATGTCTGGGAAAAAGCATCTTTGTGGTTGTTTATTATATAGCAAAGGCTAATGGATACAATAACTAACATTTTAGTCCTTAATCCACATGAGGAACTCTCATGTCTGTTATCTCATTTAACTTTCACAATAACCTGTGTAAGTCCTTCTTGCATTGCATAGGTGGGAAAAATTATATTTAGTAAGCATATGTTACTTGCTTAAACTACATAGCAAGTCAGTGTGGTAGATATGGCACAAACTAAGATTTATTTTTTCTCACTGCACATCTTTATTTCCCACTGCTCTCCCTACTTCTTCTATTTGCTGCTTTGGCAATAACATACTCTAAAATACTATTTATATCTCTAGCCTCTGCCTATTCTGTGCCCCACTGGGCATATGGAGGGCATTCAATAAATATTTACTGAAAGACTAATGAATAAGTGGCTGTCTAGAATGCCTCTCTTTTGTCACCTGGATAATTCATAATCTTCAAATCTGGTTTAGAGATCACTCCTATGTGAAGTTTTTCTTTCATTTCTCCATTAATCTCTTCCTCCATATTTTTCAGTCCTTTACTGTACATAGTTCAGCTATTCTACTTATTATATTAAATTGAATATTTCATGACATATTTATTTTTCTTACCTTAAAATTTTTCAACAATAAGATCCACAAGAAGGCTGGGCGCAGTGGCTCACGCCTGTAATCCTAGCACTCTGGGAGGCTGAGGCAGGCGGATTGTTTGAGCTCAGGAGTTCGAAACCAGCCTGAGCAAGAGCGAGACCCCATCTCTACCAAAAATAGAAAGAAATTAATTGGACAACTAAAAATATGTAAAAAAAAATTAGCTGGGCATGGTGGCACATGCCTGTAGTCCCAGCTACTCGGGAGGCTGAGACAGAAGGATTGCTTGAGCCCAGGAGTCTGAGATTGCTGTGAGCTAGGCTGACGCCATGGCACTCACTCTAGCCAGGGCAACACAGTGAGACTCTGTCTCAGAAAAAAAAATAAATAAATAAGATCCACAAGAATTCATTTTGTGTTCCTAGGGATAAGCTGGGAATAACAATACATGCCTAGTAAGTGTATGTTTTCAGTCTAAATGTTCTTTGTGATTACCAAATGATACTAGATCTAAGCTTTCAGGAAATTCCAATGAATTTAAGAATCATAACTATCCAGTGATGCTATTTGCCTTCATAAGCAAACATGAAATAGAAACTTAAAAATAGAAAGTATCAAGGGGTTTAGGAAACTTCTTACCTGTCTCCTAGGACTTCCCACCACTTTTCCATGTGTCTGGTGAAAATCATGGCAGGGTGTTATGATGAGAAACTATTGTACTTGTGAATGGCATACTCGCAGGGGGGAAAAGTCTGAAAACTCTGTGTTTAATGGCAAAATTTCAGAGTGATTGCTCTTAAAAACAGTATTTCAAATGCGTGGAGTTTTATAAAGAGACATAATATGACCTAAATTTTGAAGTAAATACTTTTAAGCCAATATTATGATGTAGCCAGAGGAACAGACTGCCTGGATATTACTTTATCAAAGAATAAGCCACAACCACTAGATGTCAGCGCTTATGAACTATAATCTAGCCAATGTTCTGATGATTTAATTTTTTTAGTTTTAAGATTATGATTTATAATAAAAGATCATTGGAAAACAGATACAAAATATTTGCTTGAAATATGTGAAATAATATATTTAGAAAAATAAAAAAACAGACAGTTATTGTGACAATTCTTCTAACAAGAATAAAAATCTCATTTAAGTGGTCATTTTGCAAGCCCTGGAGGTCCACAAACTGGTATACTTTGCCAAAAATAGGACCAGGGCAAAATTCTATGTACAAGAATTTTCCACAGGAAATACCCTATCATCTCAAGAGCCCAATAAGTGGACTTTGAATTTACGTATTTGGGATTTTCTTCAGGTCATGAGACCAAGATATTCCTCCTTAAAAAAGGACCACAAGTTATGGTCCTGCACATGTTCTATCTATGCAGCTGCTTGCCACCTACCCAAGAACTGCCTTGAGTTTCTCCTTTTAGATTTAAGCTGTGGAATCACTAAATTCCCTAGTATTTCTCTTTTGAAACACAGTCAACAAAACAAATCAAAATCAGTGCACTGACAGGCTGCTTAAAATATAATTTTTTTTCCCTAGAACACAGGAAGCTCTCTTGGAGCTGCCTCTGAATATCTAAATGAAGTGACATGTACCAAGAGCAAGGATCGCACTAAAGGTGTGTCCTCTGGGTGGGATCTGTGAGCCTGTGGCTGAGAGTACTACAAGTCTAATACCTGCTTAATGAACCATTATGAAGCTGTCTGGGGTTGAGTGAGGAATGTACACACTTGGCTCAGCTGACTGGCATCATTTTGATCAGAGTCTGAAATGAAACAATAGAATGTGTGTTAAGCCAGTATATACTTTCATAGGTAGCCTCAGAGATTTCCTCCATATCTGAAGTTCAATAACACATGGAGGCTAAGTAGCCCCAGTTTCTTGTACCACCTGAACTTATTCATAGTTCTAGAAAATGAAAATAGTTTGTATTCCTACCTGAAAATAAAAACACAGTAAAATTACATCACAGAATTAACATTTGTATTGTGTGTGCCTTATGACAGAGAATAAGGCACTAATACTCCTCTCCCTTTTCCTCAGCTTTCCAACTTCCAATTATTGTTTGCATGCTCTGAGAATTTTGCCCTAGATCATTGCAGTTAATGATTAGCATCATACACTAATTCTCCTTCAATAATTATAAATTTATATTATGCTCTCTAATCATAATTACCAGAGTTATAGAAGTTTAATTCTGTGTTTAAACAGGTCCAATGTGTATCACTATTCTTTTCCTACCTAACTTGTCCATTTATTTTCATTTGTCTCTTAAAGATGAAGAAAAAACTTCTTGAAGTGCTTTTTTTTGTGCATTTGTGTTAATAAAGATTATGTGGATAATTAGAGATGAAGTTAGGGTTGATTATGTGGATAATTAGAGATGGAGTTGTCATTTCTTGTTTTGTAGAACTCATATTTTCTTTAATCTCCATGAAAATCAAAGCAATTATGTAAAATTTTGTTCTTCCAAAGTGTATTCTTCAGCTATAATTTACATTCTTTATTCCATTCTGGTTTTGTTCCAGCATTTCTGTATAGGTTCCATGTGGGTGTTTCTTGCTATTTGTCAAAAAATAGTGTTGATGAAATCATCTTGATGCTTTTCCTTATTTATTTGAGGACCATCTGAATCCTTTCCTTAGAATATGAGATGGAACTTTCATTTTATGTTTTTTATTCTTTAGTCAGTTCCTCGGTTGGCTAAGAAGAGTGGGGAAAAAATTTGGGGTTGTAGGTAGTCACAGTATTAGGACTTTATGTTAAAAACCATCTTAACTACCACTGTCCAGTTATGTCAAATTATGAAAAGTACCACATCTTTCTTAGTCAGTGGGATGTCCTTGAGTGCTGGTTTATTCTTAAGCTTCAAGGGTGGGACACATGGTTTTGTGAAAAGTCAGGTTAATGTGACACTCTGTGGTTTAATCATTTTCTTTTCTTTTTTTCCCTTTCCCTTTTCTTTCTTTCTTTCTTTTTTTTCTTTTGAATGGGACAACTTATCTTTTTCTCCATCTAATCATTTTTGTTCCTTTGCTACAAATTTGGTTCCTAGTATAGAATCCCTTCTCTCTTAGCTGCCAGAGCTCTCTCAATGTGATTAAGGAGCCAGATTAGAGAATTTTTTACATAGTAGGTAGTAGCCACAACGTCTATTACAACTAACCATCTGCCCTGGGGAAATGGGCTCCAAGTGGCTTTGTCTTTGACTTTCCTGTTGCCTCCCCACGCTTTCATCCCTTCATCTTCGAAATGAGGGATCACAGTAGGTACCTTATTACCTTGACTTACTTCCTACAACACTCCCAAATCACTTCCAGTAGGGGAATGCTTTGGTGACGCATTGGAAAAGCACGTACTAAATTCTTAACTCTGACAATTCTACTTTCTACTTTATGTACTCTATCCCATTCTAATGTTTTTTCAATAAGCTTATTTCATTTCAATAATTTTGAGAGATGGAGTCTCCACATGTTTCCCAGGCTGGCCTTGAAATCCTGGGCTCAAGTGATCCTCCTGCCTCAGCCTCCTGAGTAGTGGGGAATGCAGGTGTGTATCGCCACATCCAGTTTAAGATTGAAATTGTAAAAAATTGGCCAGGCACCGTGGCTCATGCCTGTGATCCTAGCACTTTGGGAAACCGAGGCAGGAGGATCACTTGAGCCCGGGAGTTCGAGACCAGCCTGAGCAACATAGCTAGACTCTGTCTCTGCAAAAAATAGAAAAATTAACTGGGCTTGGTGGCACACGCCTGTAGTCCCAGCTACTCAGGAAGCCGGGGCAGGAGGATTGCTTGAGCTCAGGAGTTTGAGGTTGCAGGAAGCTATGATGATGCCACTGCACCCTATCCCAGGCAACAAAGCAAGACTCTGTCTCCAAAAAAAAAAAAAAAAAATTCAGGTTTAATATTGCAGCAAATAAAAATTTAGCACACTAGGAAATTTAAATATGGGATGGCTATATATAAATGATAAGAAAATACTTTTTAAAAATGGATAAAATTATGTTTGAAGATGTAGCAACAATGAAAATTTTCCCAAATGAAAATAAATAGAGCAAGTATGTAGATTGAGAACAGGCACTAATTGTACTGAAATGCAATGACTATTGTATTCAATATAAATATCAAATTGAAGAATACTGAAGGAAAAAGGGGGCTAGAGCTTATTATTGAATTAATTAATTTACTTCAGAAATAATCAAACATTTGAGGATGTTGGAAGTATTTTTGTATTTATAGAAGTGCTCTGATTTTTCCAAATTATCAGTGAAAACCATCCCAACTCAGTAGACTATAGGCATCAATCATAAGCACTTGAAACAACAGCCTAGGTATTTCTATGAGATGATGATTAGAATATAGATGCTCACACACAGAGATACTATAATTTGAACTAGACAAATTCCTCATAAGGCATTAATTATTATCCAAACCCTTCCCAAGTCACCTGTTCAACTTAATAAGGGTGGCTATGTTTCAAACCCCTGGCGAAACCTGCAGAAATCTGAGAGTTCAGGAAATTTGAGTATCTCCACATCACTCTGAATCAACTGTTTATTTTATGGCTTACTGCCCCACTGGTTTGCTTTGAAGATAGACTATCACTATAGCAGAGTGGGTTGTTAGATAAAAATGAACCAATAACATCGATAATATTTTTAAAAATTTCTTGCCATCTTTTTTTAAAGAGTAGTTACTCTATTTTTTTTAGAGTAGTTACTCTCTTCCCCCATGAACGCATAGCCTTCTTCAGTATCAACATCTTCCACCAGAGTGGCATATTTGTTAAAAGTGAGGAACCTATATTTACACATCAAAATCATCTAAAGTCCATAGTTTACATTAGGGTTCACTCTTGGTGTTGTACATTCTATCGGTTTGAACGAATGTATAATGACTTGTATCCATCATTACAATATCATATAGAGTATTTTCACCACCCTAAAACTTTTCTGTGCTCCATGTGCTACAGTTTATTTATCCTTTCCCCCAATAAAAAACATCTTAGTTGTTTCCAAGTTTTGGCAACTATAAATAAAGATGCAATAAACATCTGTGTGCAGATTTTTGTGTGGACATAAGTTTCAACTCCCTTGAGTAAATGCCAAGGAGCATGATTGCTAGATCATATGGTATAAGTATGTTTCATTTTGTAACAAACAGCCAAACTGTTTTCCAAACTGGCTATACCATTTTGCATTCCCACCAACAATCAATGAGAGTTCCTGTTGTTCCACATACTCATCAGCATTTGGTGTTGTCAGTGTTTCAGATTTTGGCCATTATAATAGGTATATGGCAGTATCTCTTTATTATTTTAATTTGAATTTCCCTGATGTTATATAATGTGGAGCATGTTTTCATATCCTTATTTGCCATCTGTATATTTTCTCTGGTGAGGTGTCTGTTAAGGTCTTTGATTTTTAAAATTGTGTAGTTTGTTTTCTTATTAGTTTTAAGGGTTCTTTCTATATTTTGGATAACAGTCCTTTATCAGATGTTTCTATTGCAAATTTTTTTTCTCAGTCTGTGGCTTATCTTCTCATTCTCTTGACATTGTCTTTTCAGAGAAGAACTTTTGAATTTTAACTGTCTAGATAATCAATTATTTCTTTCATAAATCATGGCTTCAGTGTTGTACATAAAAAGTCATCGCCATACCCAAGGTCATCTAGATTTTCTTTTCTGTTATCTTCCAGGAGTTTTATAGGTTTTCATCTTGTATTTAGGACTATGTTCCATATTTAGCTATTAATAAATTTTGTGAGGGGTGAAAGCTCTGTGTCCAGATTCATGATTTTGCACATGGATGTCCAATTATAGCACCATTGGTTTAAAAGTCTGTCTTTGTTCCATTGTCTCATGTTTGCCCTTTTGTCAAAGATCAGTTGACTATATTTATGTGGGTCTCTTTCTTCATTATGTTCCATTCATCTATTTCTCTATTATTTTGCCAGTATCACACTGTTTTCGTTACTGTAGCTTTATAGAAAGCCTTGAAGTTGGGTAGTTTCAGTTCTCCAATTTTGTTGCTCTCCTTTAATATAATGTTGGTTATTTTGGTACTTTGCCTTTCCATAAAAACTTTAAAATCGCTCTGTCAATATTCACAAAATAACTTGCTAATATTTTGATTGGGATTGCATTGAATGTATATATCAAGTTGGGAAGAACTATATTGAAAATACTGAGTTTTCCTATCCATGAACACAAGATATCTCTCCATTTATTTGGTTTTTCTTTCATTTCATTCATCAGAGTTTTATAGTTTTCTTATATAGATTTTAGTGCATATTTTGTTAGATTTAGACCTAAGTTATCTCATTTTGGGGTGCTAATGTAAATGGTATTTGTTTTTAATTTCAAATTCTATTTGTTCATTACTGGTATATAGGAAAGTGATTGACTTGTATATTAACCTTGGATCCCACAACCTTGCTATAATTGCTTATTAGTTCTAGTAGTTTTTTTGTCTATTCTTTTGAATTTTCTATATAAATGATCATATCATCTGTGAATAAAGACGGTTTTATTTCTTCCCAATCTGTATACATTTTATTTCATTTTCTTGTCTTATTGCATTAGATAGTACTTCCAGTACAATGTTGAAAAGGTGTGGTGAGAGAGGACATCTTTATCTTATTTCGAAGCTTCGAGTTTCTCACCATAAAGTATGATGGTAGCTATATGTTTTTTCCAGACATTGTTTACTAAGTTGAGGAAATTCCCTTCTATTCCTAGTTTATTGAGAGTTTTTATCATGAATGGGTGTTGAATTTTGTCAAATACTTTTCCTGCATTGATTCATTTATTCATGTGATTTTTCTTTTTTAGCCTGTTGATGGATTACAGTAATGGATTTATTTTCAAATACTGATCCAGCCTTAATAGTTGGGATAAATTCCAGTTGGTCATATGTATAATTATTTTTATACATTGTTGGATTCCATTTGCTAATATTTTTAAAGGATTTTTGTATCTATATTCATTAGAGATACTGTTCTTTAATTTTTTTTTCTTGTAATATCTTTTTCTGGTTTAGGTACTAGGGTAATGTCTGTCTCATATTAATAGAATGAGTTAGAAAAAGTCATCTCTCTGCTTCTATCCTCTGAAATAGATCATAGAGAATTGGCATGATTTCTACCTTAAATGCTTGGTAGAATTCACCAGTGAACCCATCTGGGCCTGGTTCTTTCTGTTTTCAAAGGTTATTATTGATTCTATTTCTTTAATAGATATAGGTGTATTGAAATTGTCTATTTCTTGTGAATTTTGACAAATTGTATCTTTCAAAAATTGGCCTATTTCATCAAAATTTGTGGACATAGAGTTGTTTATAGTATTCCTTTATTACCCTTTCAATGTTCATGAGATCTGTGGTATTGTACCCTCATTCATTTCTGATAATAATTTGTGTCCTCTTTTTTTTTTTTTTTTAGTTTTTCTTAGCTTGGATAGAGGTTTATTGATTTTATTGATCTTTTTAAAGATCAATACTTTTGATTCTGTTGTTTCAATTTTTTTGATTTCTGCTCTTATTATTTCTTTTCTTCCACTTGCTTTAGATTTAATTTTCTTATCTTTTTCTAGTTTCTTAAGGAGGAAATTTAGATGACTGATTTTAGGTCTTCTTTTCTAATATATATATTCAATGCTCAAAATATCCCTTTAAGCACTGCTTTCATGGCATCCCATCACAGATATTTTAGTATCGACTCTGTTTCTTATTAGTTGTCTGAAACACAGCTTCAGTTGTCTCATGCTCACGTATACTAATATTGTCCAAACAACCCTTGAGATAGTCATACCATCTCCTACATCTCTGCTCATTTTGGTTCTGGGAGGCAATGAGAATTGTCCTGAACCTCTACCTAGTATCAGTACCCTTGACTGGTCCATGTGGCTCATGTTCTTCATTGATAAACACTGCAGAATTCTGTTCCTTAATAGTGTTCCCTGGACTACTGCTTTCACTACCATCCTGATGTTGGCATCCTTTACACCTCCAGCTATTGTGTGCTCCTGATCACTGTTGTATTGCTGCCACAGTGAAGACTGAGAAATGATAGTGTTCTTTTCTGTGATACTGTTTTGGCCTCTAAATATAACTCTTCCTACTAAATAATTCCTCACTCTATCACTCTACTGAAAAGCCCCCTGCCTCACAATGAGGGAAGGCACCATATCTATTTTGTTCATTTCCATATCTCTGGGACACTTTCTGCCACAAAATAAGTATTCAATAATATTTATTCAGTCAATGTTCCAAGTCCCTCAAGTATTGCCTAGAGAGTATTTAAATAACAGCACTATAATACCTTTACAAATATTTTTTCTAGTGGGCTTCCAGTCCAGATAAGATGGCATTGATGGCATAGACTTGTCTCTCCTTGTTCCTACCAAGTACAATTATAAACCCTGGAAATAATGCAAGAGGCAACCACAGGAGTACTCTGAAGGTAAAAATAAGGGGAAGTCAGACTAGCTAGGAATACCAGAGGAGAGGAACAGCACAGTGGCCAGGTATCTTATTATCCTCCTCACCCAGCAACAGAAGACAGTCCAGACCCATATCTCCTGAACCCCAGTCTAATAGCACAAGATGGCCTAGCTAGGCTTATTCCCCCTCTGGATTTATAAAGGATTTCCAGCACCACCACTGAATAGGCCAAGTGGCGTTGGCAAGGGGAATAGATTAGAACCTCCTTTGAAAGATGGCCCTGGGGAACCACTTTTCATCCCTGAGGGCTAGAGACTTCCTTCATCCACCTAAAGGCACAGGTGGCCTGGGCTGGGGAAGTACCTTTCATCCCCACACAAGGCAACTGCAGGGATCAGTGGGAACTCTAATGGTACCAGAAGAACCAAGCAGGCCAAAAGAGGACAGAAAAGGCTTAAAAATTAAATTGTCATTAGAACCATGGTCTACAAGGAGACCAGGATTTGCATGCTGAACCTAAGCAGATTGACTGCCTGTTAAAATAGAAAATTTAAATAGGACCCAGAATTTCCTAACACAATAGTCCAAATGTCGAGACTACCATAGAAAATCACCTGTCATACTAAGAGCCAGGAAGATCACAACTTAGATAAGACAAAACAACTGCATTACACCAACACTGAGATGAATCAGGTGTTGGAATTATCTGACATGAATTTTAAAGCAGCCATTATAAAAGTGCTTCAAAAGCAATTATGAATTCACTTGAAATGAATGAAAATTCAGAAAGTCTCAGCAAAGAAATAGAAGTTAAAAAATAATCAAATGGAAACTAGGAAATTGAAAAATATAATAACCAAAATAAAAAACTCACTGGATGGGCTCATAGAATGGAGATGATAGGATAGAAGCAGTGAACTTGAAGACAGATAAATATAATTCACCCCATCTGAACAACTGAAAAAAAAAACTGAACAAAAAAATCCTTTCCCTATGGACCATCAGGGACCTCTCTTTTACTATATGGTGAATTATTTCCCCCACCCCCATCCTCCACAAAGGTTGGGTGGATTTTGTCTTGACTCTTCATCTTAATTTGAATATCACAAGGACCTGGCTGTCAGTCTCAAAGCTTTCTTTAAGGGATTCTGGGACTCTAAACAAAAAGGAACCTTATTAACTTGTTTTGAGCTTTGCCTTGGGTACATTAATAACCAGGCCAGGCATGGTGGCTCACACCTGTAACCCTAGCATTTTGGGAGGCCAAGGTGGGAGGATTGCTTGGGACCAGGAGTTTAAGACCTGCCTGGGCAACATAGCAAGACATCATCTCTACAAAAAATAACAATAAAAAAAAAAATTAGCCAGGCATGGTAGAGTGTGGCTGTACTCCCAGCTACTCAGAAGGCCGAAGTGTAAGGATTGCTAGAGCCAAGGATTTGGAGGCTGCAGTGAGCTATGATCAAGCTACTGTACTCCAGCCTGGGTGACAGAGTGAGACCCCATCTCTAAACAAATAAATAAACAAATAAAAAACCAATGCCACTCTCTCCATCCTTCTATCTCCCATCCATCAGATATGTCTTATGGTTCCTCATATAAGACAGTCTTAGGCTGCCCTATTGACTCAAAAGCATAGCCTCCTAGCTAGAATCTGTTTGTAACAATCCTTTGAACTTCACAAGTTAGCTCTGTTGAGTGGAGAAGTAAATGTTCAAATCTAAATATGTAACCATTTATTAAAATAATACTATAAATTAGTTAGCTATTCAATATACAAAATGAAAAATATACAAAAAATGTTACAAAAGAAGCATATCTTTTTAGGTCCAAGTCATATTCTTGTCAGAGTAAATCTTGACATTTATCAATAACTCTTTAAACTTTGGTTTTCTCTGCTACCTTTAAGAAAAGTAGAAATCTTCCACTTCTGGTATTTTGGACCTGTTCATAATTATGTTTGCTGTTTAAATTTTTATGTTCTACTCTGGGAATAGTTTTGACATCTAAAAAGCTTACTTTAGCTGTTACAGCTGTTTTGTAACGTTAGGTTTTCAGAGCTTAGACTAGAAGTCTGTTGTTCACTGATTAGCTCTGGCTGATTATTTGCATATTCTAATTGCCCTGGCTATCTGCGCCTGAATCCATAATAATCTCTAGGACTTGGATTCTTGGCACTTCTCTCACTTGGCAGATTTGGCTTCTCTTGTTCTTAATCTTGACTGCTAAATCCTCTCCCTCCTGTCTCTCTCCTCAGACCAGGATAAAAAAGGAACAAATGGACTCCAACATAAAATATGATTCTTGCCACTTCCTTCCCTTAAATTCATAAGCTTATTATGATTATTTACAAAAAAAAAATTAAGAAGTGCGTACGGTGTTCTAGGCAAGGTGCTAGTCTATTGAGAAAAGGGAGTTAGCAGCAACCACACTTAAGCACCTCTACAGCTAAGTCTCTCTCTACCCCGACCTGACCTATTCGGTTTTTGTTTTTTTTTTTTTTTGAGACAGAGTCTCACTCCGTTGCCCAGGCTAGAGTGCCGTGGCATCAGCCTAGCTCACAACGACCTCAAACTCCTGGACTCACGTGATCCTACTGCCTCAGCCTCCTGAGTAGCTGGAGGCTACAGCCATGCGCCACCATGCCCAGCTAATTTTTCTATATATTTTTAGTTGTCCAGCTAATTTCTTTCTATTTTTTAGTAGAGACGGGGTCTCACTTTTGCTCAGGCTGGTCTCGAACTCCTGAGCTCAAATGATCCTCCCGTCTCGGTCTCCCAGAGTGCTAGGATTACAGGCATGAGCCACCACACCCAGCCATGGATTTTGTGTTTATAATATTTTACATATTCTTTCCCTGAGTTTAAATTCTAGTTTAAGGGCCAGATGCAGTGGTTCACACCTGTCATCCTAGCACTTCAGGAGGCGGAGGCAGGAGGAACACTTGAGCTCAGGAGTTCGAGACCAGCCTGGGCAATGACAAGACTCCATCTCTACAAAAAATAGAAAAATTAGCCGGGTGTGGTGGCACACACCTGTAGTCCCAGCTATTTGGGAGGCTGAGGCAGAAGGATCGCTTAAGCCCAGGAGTTTGAGGTTGCAGTGAGCTATGATGACACCATTGCACTCTAGGCTGGGTAAGAGTCTCAGAAAACAATTCTAGCTTAAGGACTTACTTTCTGCGTGTCCATGAGCAAAAAACTTAACACCTGACCCCTTCCCAAGTCTCAATTTCTCCACCTGTAAAATAAGAATTATATTAATATTACTTCATGATTCTGTGGTAAGGATCAACTGTGTAACACAGCGCCTTGAATATAATAAGGACTCAGTAAATGTTAGCTGCTGTCACTCTCCTTAGTTCTATTATTGAAATAAGTTTGTTCCCATCTTCTTTAAAACCTAAAGTATAAATTCTGCAAGGACAGGGAAGTCTTATTCATCTCTGTATATCATTTCAGGATGCTTTACCTGAAGCTGATTGACTCTGTTTCGTGGCTGCTATTGCCACCACTATCGTCACCATTGCTGTAGGCTCTTACACTCCTTCCATCAGACCTCCCTGCTGCATGGTCTGTATGCAAGAAAATCAGTCACAATAGCCTTCTAATTTGGGGGGAATCTCATTCCTGCTTTGTGATGATGTCAACAAGTAAAATATGAGGCAGCAGAGGTGTCCCTGGCTCTTGCTTTTTTCAAAACCCCAATGCAAGGAGTCACAGAGAATTGACATTGAGGCCTGGGCATCTGAATTTGTAAAAGCCACGTAACTTCTTGAAACATATATTAATTCCTACCGGATGATTTAACATAATTAATTCATATAATTAATCATTATTCTACATAATTTATTGAATCTCTTCAAGCAAGGTAAATTCAAGCACAGGGGACATGATAGGGAATCTGTTATGGCATCATTTTGTCTCCACTCCTATATATTATTATTTGGAGAGAGGCTTGAATTTAAGGTAGTAGTTAGAGGTACATACTTCTCCCACATTTCTGTATTCTGCCAAACCTAGCCCGCTGCCCCTGGAACTGAAGTTGACTGAATTTTACTTAGGTTCGCATTTTGTAGGAATAATTGCCTTTTCATATACATACATACATACATACGCACACACACACACACACACATTCTAAACATGTCCTAATACACATGTGTTAATACCCATATCCAACTTAAAATTGTCTTCTAGAAATATGGCCAGAGACCACTTGTTTCTGTTACTATTCTCTGGGCTTGACAGGTTTGAAGCAGCAGTTCCAGGTAAATGGGTCATCCCAAGGTCTACACTTAGTGAGAAGTATTAGGAAGCTTGACTGGCTGTTGACCTAAGCCCTAGTTTTCAATCTAGCTTTTTTGTTTTAATCTCCATCTGTCTCAATTCTCTGTGTATAAGATCTTAATTGGTTCAGAACTGAGAAAAGGAAAGGGAGTATTATTTAATGCCTCATCAAGTATCACCAGAAACTAGTGACAAACCCAAGGCATAGTTACTAAAGAAAGAAGTTGGTGTAGAATAAAAATAGAAAAGAAGAATATATTTTTAAAAATAACAAGTGATAAGAATGCCACTAACAGTTATTTTTCATACCATACCTGACAGTCTATTGAGGAGGAGACTAAGTAGACACTACAATCTAGAATGTTGATCTCATCCCTCATTATCATGCTGCAGCTTTTATTTGCAGATAAAAAACTAGTAATTGACCCTTTATAACATAGATATGTAATTACAGATATTGCTATTGATCATTAAGGAATTCCATCATGAACAGAGGTGGATTAACTAATGACTTTAATACCCACCCACCAAAGGAGAAAACGTTTGTGTATTCTATAACTTTTGTATAATTTAATTTGTTGGTTTTCTTGAAAGTGCCCCAGAAATTATGATTCAGGGAAATCTGAATTGAGTACAAGGAATTTAAACTTCTATTAAGCTCCCTAGGTGATTTGGTGTGAGTAACCTGTGGAACACACTTTTAGAAACAAAGTGCATAGCTTTAGGTTCCTCTTAGATTCATCCTTAGATGGAAATGATTATACTCAATTCATAGGTATCTTATGAGATATAAATGAGATAATGTACATAAATTCTAAGAACACAGTCTGGCACCTAGGAAGGATTGAACATATGTTAATCCTTCATCCCATACCTCTTCCTTTCTATTTTAGGAGTTATTTTTCACTATACAGAAAAGAAAGGTGTTGAATTACAATATAATTTCCCCCCACTCAATCAGATCACAATAAATACATTCTGATGTTCAACTAGATTTACTTCTGGATAGATTTACTTTAAGCTGATTGCTTAAAACTGGTCTGCCACCTGTCCCAGGTTAACATCTATCACACTGTGTTCTAATACATGGAAATTAAGATGACTATTACAATATCTTAGGTCTGTTCCATAATTTGCACTAACTTGTTCATATCTTATATGTCATGTATCTTAAATACCAAATACCATTTGCACTTTAACACTATCCTTCCATGGCTTAATCCGTAGGTCTGGAAGCAGAGCAATTTCAGTTAAGTACTAAGGGAGGGCTAATGGAGGAAATGATCTTGAGTAGACCATCACTTAGGAATTCTTCACTGATCAACTCTATAATGATTTAAAAAAATCAAGAGTTTAATATAATTTATGTTAAAGCTAAAAAACAAGAAAAGCTGTGTGCGAATTTGGCAATGTTTTGAAGCATCTTCTTTCTTCCTTCTTTGACATTTCAAAATATGGTGTGATGAAATAAAGCATCTCGAGAAAGATATTCTTATGGTCAATCCTTGAAACTTCTGTGAATTTTTGTTGGGGGAGAATTTAGTATCTAAAACTTGAAAATGGGCTCTAAAAGTTAGTAGAGACATCTTCTTCATGCCCATCATCACCTACAAACCTGAGGAGGGTTTCTATAGTTAAAAAAAAAAGAAAAACATTTGAAAAATTATTTGAAATATATTGTCTCATTATGTTGTTTCTGAAAAAAGCTAAAAGCAAATGACTCTGGGTGATCCTTTCCAGCTTAAATAATGATCATACAAGAGAACCTTGAACTATATTGCCTCTGTACCTCCTATAATTTATATTTAGAAAAAATTCTGAGTAACATTAAAACTATAGACAGATGGAAGTTCCAGAATTTACTTTTGTGTGTCATTCTTTGTCCTCTATATTCAGTGGCTAGTGAATCAGCAATAATTTTAGATAAAGAAGATGGGACATGGTTAGCAAAGTGTTCTCAATCTACGAACCCCAAATACCACCCTCCTCTGACCCCACTGTGAGTGACTCAGAACAAATTTGCCTATCTTGGAAATTCTTCCCTAAGAATCCTAGTGAGAAAGCAAATATAAGGAAACATTGTATGAGAAGCCACATAAAAGACAGTAGTTAATAATTACAAAAGGAAAGAGTTTATTTACCAGATTTGTTTTCATCAGAGAAACAAGTGGGTTTAGGTGAAAACAGAAGAGTAACAAACAGCCCATGGAAAAATGCATAGAAGATGTGATTGAATGGGTTCCCACAGCCTGGAGACATCACATGATAGAAGCTGGCAAAGGGTCTATCTGAGGGACAGAATTCACATTAATTAACTTTTGTTTGTAGGTTTTTTTTTTTTTTTTTTTTTTGAGACAGAGTCTCACTCTCTTGCCTGGGGCGAGTGCCGTGGCGTCAGCCTAGCTCACAGCAACCTCAAACTCCTGGGCTCAGGCAATCCTACTGTCTCAGCCTCCCAAGTAGCTGGGA
>CAUYSK010048679.1:0-14833 GCA_963575035.1 Avahi laniger | reverse complement strand
GACTGTGTTTTGGCACTTCATCTTTATCCAATCATTGTGCCCAATGCTTGCGATTGTCAAAAAGAATCCATTTTTCATCACATGTAACAATATGGTGTAGAAATGGTTTGCCTTTATGTTGTGACAGCAAAGAAAGGCAAGCTTTGAGGTGATTTCTCTTCTGACACTCCTTTAATTCATGAAGAACCCATCTATCCAGCTTCTTTGCCTTGCCAATTTGTTTCAAATGGTCCAATATTGTTGGAATAGTAATGTCAAACCTTGCTGCTAATTCACCTGTAGGTTGAGATGGATTTGCTTCCACTAGTAGCTTTCAGTTTATCATTATCCACATTGGTCTTAGGTTGCCCATGTACTCATTTTCAAGATTAAAATCACCAGAGTGGAGCTTCTCAAACCATCAATGGACTGTTCGTTCATTAGCTACATCCTTTCCAAACACTTAGTTGATATTTCGAGCTGTCTGCACTGCATTGGTTCCAGGATAGAACTCTTATTTAAAAATAATATGAATTTTTTCCTTATCCATGGTTTCACAAAAACTGCTTTAAAAAATGTTTGAAAGATAATCAGAAGCCAAAATGTGCATTTGAAAAACTAAGGATGTACCTTCGCAATAAAAATAAAACAAGAAGTGTCAAATTGAACTGTCAGAAATATCAACTGTCAAACTTAGTACTTAAGGAAATTAGACATTGCATAATTAATAAGCTAATAGTAAATTTTATTAATCTTTTCATATAAAAACTCAATATTATAAAAATATTATAAATATGCCTACATTTTCAAGATCAATATATAAATGTAATACTAGTCCAGTAACATTTCCAACATGATTTTTAAGATCAATTTTTTCCCCATTGAATGATCACCATATATAATCCTTTTAACATGCTACTGAATTCAATTTGCTAATATTTTGTTGAGAATTTTACATCAATTTTTGTAAGGGATATTTGTCTGTGGTTTTCTTTTCTTGCAATGTACTCATCTAGCTTTGGTATCAGGGTAATGCTGGCCTCAAAGAATGATTTAGCAAGGGTTTTCTCCTCTTTAATGTTTTGGAAAAGTTTGAGAAGAATCAATGTTAGTTCCTCTTTAAATATTTGGTAGAATTCACTAGTTAAGCCATCAGGTGTAGGGCATTTCTTTGTCTGGGGATATTTGATTACTGATTCAATCTTCTTGCTGTAGATTTATTCATATTTTCTATTTCTTTGTGATTTAGTCTTAGTAGGTTTTGTCTTTCCAGAAATTTGTTCATTTCATCTAGATTATCCAATTTGTTCATGAACAATTGTTCATAGCACTTTCTTATTATCCATTTTTATGTCTGTAGAATTGGTATTAATGTCTCTCAATTTATGACTGATTTTAGTAATTTTAGTCTTTCCCTCCTTTTTCTTAGTCCATCTAGCTAAAGGTTTGCCAATTTTCTTGATGTTTTCAAACAACCAACTTTTCCTTTCATTGATTTTTCTCTATTTTTCTGCTTGCTACTTCATTTTTATCTCTGCTCTAATTTTTATTATTTCCTTCTTTCTGCTAGCTTTGTGTTTAGTTGTTTTTATTTTTCAAGTTCCTTAAGTTATAAAGTCAGGTCGTCGATTGGAGATCATCTTTGTTTTAATGTAAGTGTAAGCTTCTGCATTTTAAATATATCAATTTTCTCCAATTTTCTATACATGCAGTACAATTATAATTGAAATCTCTACATATCATTATTTTTTAATTGACAAGTTGATTTTGAAATTTATGTGACAAAGTAAATAGCCAAGAATAGTGGACATAAGTAATAATCTTGAAAAGAAAATATATGGTGAGAGAATTTTTGTTATCAGACATAAAGAATTATTAGAAAGCTACAATAATTAAAGAAGTGTGATATTGGCATAAGGGTAGACAAATCACAATAGAAAGCCCCAACATATATAAACACATGTTGATTCATAATAATTTACAATGAAGCTGATACAAAATTCTGTGTATAAAAAAGAAATATTTTTCCATGTCTTAGTTTAGCTTATATCAATCTTTCAAAATACCAGCTGCTTGACTTGTGACTCGGAGTAGAAGTTTCTTTTCTCTAAACTTACAGACAGACTGTTTCTATTCTTCTTGTTTAAAGAGTTGTAAATCCAAGCTTCTGCACTTCCTTTGGTGTATTGAGGGCATCCTTTGATGAAACACTAACAATGCCTGAACCTGCAGACCTTCATACGAGTGGCAGCATTTTTGTGCTTTTTCAATACTTTCCATCTCTTTTCTGTAACAAGAGCTTGTTGTTCGTTTAACACAAATTTCTCTTATTCTTTTCTTTGCACAGAATTAACTACCAGTCTTCAGTCTCTAGTGGAAAGCAGCCCTTACTATATTCAAATTCCATACTAGCTACCAGCAGTCTTCAGAGATCCAGTCTCAGACAGCAGAGCAGCAAGATGGTTTTAAATCCATCCAGGCATGTTTAATATTGATCTTCTCTTTCCAGCCAAGAAAAGTTCCTACTACTTTAGAAATTAGGTTTCCAAGCAGATTGAAAATATTATTTAGTTTGCAATTATACAGAGAAGTTTCCCTGGCCTTCTCTATGTAATAAATAAAAACAAACAAACAAATAACAAAAAAAAAATGTACAGAATGTTTTAGGTCTTTTATCTTGATAAACAACATTTTCCCCCAAATTACAAGTCAAGTCTGGTCAGTTTGCATGCTTTACAACAGTAAATCTCAGTATCTTATATTCAGAGTTATCTTATCTCTAGGGTGATGATTTTAATCCCAGATAAAATCTGCTTTCGTTTTGAAAACAAATTTGTCATTGAGTCAACAATTAATCCAAAGCCAATTTCTAGTCTCTTCAATCTTCCTAAGAATCTTCCCAGGAATACAGCCACTATCTAACCAACTAGTTACTTGAGCCAGAAATCTAGGAGTTATCATTGCCCTTTCCTCTCCTTGATCTTCACATCTATTCCATCATTTCTAATGGAACCTATTGATTTCACACTTAAATAGCTCTCAAGTGCATATAATCATCCACATTTGCAACATTGCTATGCTACTCCATGCTATCAGCTTTCACCTCTACTAATGTAACGGCCTCCTACTGCTCCATCCACATATCCTCCTCTGTTGCAAGCAGCCTCTGTTTCAGGAAAAATCTTTTCACAATACATATAAAACTAAATATATCAACCCATTTCTCATAAATATAAAGACCAAAATTCTTAATGCAATTTGCCTGGCTCTCATGATCTGACTTCTTTTTTACTCCTCTAATCCTCTTTTACTCCATGACCCACCTCATTGAATGCATCCTAGCTATGCCTCTTCCTGCGGTTCCTGGAACAATCCATGCTTTATCCCTAAATCTTCCTTCAGAACCCAGCCCAGAAAGCTTTGTTGACCATCCTGGGTAGATCAAACCCCCTAGTTTTTCAATCACAGTGGTTGCCATATTAATAGTTTAACCTGGATAGGGCTGATTGTTCAATCAATGCTTGTCGCTCTCCTGGAACAAAAACTAAATACAGTTGGCTTATTCCTCATGAGTATCTCAAGCACCTAGCACAGAATACGAGTTATGGTTTTAGCTCATTAACAATTTGATGAATGAATGAATAAGTGAAAAAAGAGTTATCAGGCTACTTTAAAATAAACAAAAGAAACTTTAATCTTTACTGCATTCTCCTAAAAATTCTAAAAGCTAAATAGCTTAATAAGGCATTTTCTTAAAATACATTTATCCAATTTTTATCACTTTCAACATGTCTTACCCCTTTCTATTATCTCCATTTTGTCTCTCTTTCCTTTATTCTTTCCCAAGGGAAGCTGTGCTCTAGCCAAAGCTAATCCTACAAACTAAATCATTCTTCTTCTCCAGCTTTCCCTTCCACTCACTTATATGTTAGGATAAATATGAGAATCTCTGGTGGGAGATAATCCCTATGGAAACAGAGTGGACTGGGAAATAACAATGGTCAACATCTACTGAGGGCTTCTTACCTAAGAAGTGCCAGGCACTGCTTTAGGCACTTTACATGGGTTGACTTATTTAAACTTCAAAACAGCCCATTAGGTAAGAGTTAAAACAATTCCCATTTTATTGAGGAAAACTGTTGAATCACAATGGGGTTAGTAATTTGTCAAAATCTCAAAAATGATAACTGATGGAGCCCTGTCTGAACCTAGAAAGTTTGAGTCCACTGGCAAGGATCTCCATCAGTCAGCAATACCCCACCATCTCCCTGGAGCAACAAAACACTTCTCAGTGGGGGTAAGCGTGGTAACGGTTGCCTGAAGGACAGACTGTAGGGACAGCCTTGAAAAACCACCGGTAACCAGACACATAATAATTTACATATGAGGTCAAGGGGCTTAGACTAGAATATAATTACGAAACTGGATAGAGAGATACCTTTTACAAAATGTATTAAATGTGAAGTTTTTTACTATTTTTTCTTGACTCCCATTTGCATATCTACAGAAGGACTGATAAGGCAGTTAATGGGAAGGGGAAGGCAATTTACATCTATAAATTATTTAAATATCTCACGGTGCAGATTAAAAAGTTACTGTCTAGAAAAAGGCTGGCTTTCTGTCTTAACAGAACTTATTTCCCACTTATCATCTCATAGAAATTATAGTAACCTCCTTCAGTGTAGTTTAATGATAAGGACAAATTTGAATTGTTACCAAAAGGGTCTTTCTCCTTTTTCATTCATCTCACTTTATTTCTCTTCCCTAGACCACGTGACATTTACACTCAAGTTTTCAGATGCTACTGTGGTAGACAGAATAATGATAGCCCACTGGATGTCTACCTCCCAGTCCTCAGAACCTGTCCGTATGTTACTTTGCCTGGAAAAACGGACTTTGCAGATGTGATTGAATTAAGGATCTTGACATGGGGAAATTATTCTGGATTATCTGGGTTGGCCCAATATAATCACAGGGAGCCTTGTAAAAGGAAGGCAATGGTGTCAGAGTCAGAGAGTTTGGAGAATGCTATGATGTTGTCTTTGAAGACGTAGTAAGGGGCCACGGATCAAAGAATACAGGGAGGCCCTTGTAGCTGGAAAAAGCAAGGAAATAGATTCTTCTCTGGATTCTTCAAAAGGATGCTGTTCTGTGGACACCTTGGCCTCCAAAAGTGTCAGATAATAAATCTGTGTCATTTTAAGCAACTACATTGGTGGTAATTTACTACAGCAGCAAAAGGAATCTAACACCTCTATGTTATATCTACAATTTACTTTTGTTTGTTTTAAGGTTGGCAAAGGAACAAAGAACTAGTATTGACTCACCTCGAAGGGTCAATTATTTTTCTGTTGCTGAGGCAAAATATAATTAAAGCAACTGTTAGAACATTCTAAGGTTAAAGAAATCCAGTTTTGTTCCCCAGCAATACTTTAAGTGGCTTCAATATATCTTAGTTTTCCAAAACTGCATTAGCCCTGAAGGCGTTATAGATTGATAGTGAGAGTCAGAGGAGGAGGCAAATATAGATGCAAATACATGTAGACTTATTGATTTAGATATATGCTTAATTTATAACGTACTAATTCAAAATTTCTATTTTTCTTATTCCATTGTCTAAGATTATCTGAAGAAATAAGACAATACCCCTAGTGAATACACAATATATAAAAGTATATATCTGTTTAATATATAAATCTTACTACATAAAAGGCATTCTGTAATCATATCATTCAAACTGAACTTTTCTAGTAAATTAGAAGGAATGTTTACATTTTCCTCTATGTTAATTACTCCCTTTTATGCATATTCTAAGCTAGGATATGCACTTCAAATTTTTTTCCATCGATACCTAGTTATAATCTAAATGTGTATTTTGTGTATCCAATTGATAAATGTCTATCTTTTCTCATTTTTTTAAATTATTATTATTAGTTTTTAGACACGGTCTCTCTCTGTTGCTCAGGCTGGAGTGCAGTGGCACAATCACAGCTCATTGTAACCTGAAACTCTAATCTCAGCCTCCTAAGTAGCACGTGCCAGCACAACCAGCTAATTAATTTTTTGTAGACAGGGCATCTATGTTTCCCAGGTTGGTTGAACTTCTAGCCTCAAGCAATCCTCCTGCCTTGGCCTCCCAAAGTGATGGGTTTATAAGCATGAGTCACATCACCCAGGTTTTTTCTCTCTCTTTTTTTTTTTTGTACATCTAATCTCTTTATCTACTGGCCAAAATCTTTCCAAGGGCAATTGGATATATATTTAAATAATAGTGGAAAGGATTTATGTCTTCGTATAATCTTATATCTAAATCCAACAGACTAGAAAAATCTCCTGTATTCTTCATGCATTATTTTTAATGCTATGTAAATAAACCGAGAATAATTCCAAAGTAGCCTCTGACTGTACTTGTTAAATGATGTGTGATTAGCAAATTTAATACTCAAAGTAATTTAAGAAAGAACCTTCTATCTGCCAGACATCTATCTCACCTCTGTTGCACTTACTCAGGGAGAATTATCACAATTCAGTTTCACTTTCCCAGAAGCTGCAGAGTGTAAGCTGAAGGGCTGTGATCTCACCAGATGATGCCAACAGAATCTGTCATTCCCACCTGATTGCTGGAAGGCACAGGCCTTATAAGTGTCTCCAGTCATATTTAAGCAAGACCTCTAGAATCTGGAATCTAAAAGAAGGAGCAGACATCCGTTTAAAATGGCTGAGACAAATGAGAGTTTTTTCCTCGTCTCAGCCACCTACTGCCACTATTCTTTCAGTATCTTTGGGCTTGAGTTAAATTCTTCTTGTGTACAGGTGAACATCAGCATTGGATGAAAACAGGAGAATTGGTAATTATGCTTCCTGTTATGTACTTGGCCTTGCATCAGTCATCACTTTGTGGTTGGCCTTTGTTATGTCAAACCATCCATTTAAGCGGTGACTATCATTGACCCACTTGTAATTCATTCCATCGTCCTTTGCAATATCCTATTGTCTCGGTAGGTTCAGGTGCAGTCTGTTTCATAGTCAGACTGTAATTTGTTAGTCTTCCATTCACTTGATTATAAGCAATCATTTAAGAAACCTTCTTAAAGGGTTGTGAACTAGAGGGGAATTCAACATGTTTTAGAGTTACTCAGCTTTTGGGTATACTCTAGACAGAGGACAACATTCCAGAAACAATCTGGACTTGCTTTCAAATAGCCTCAGGGACTTATTACAATATCTATGGTTCCTATAATCAGAAGGTTTGATTGAGTTTAATTAATCTGTCTTTAGGAACTTGATGAATTGAAATCTGACAAAGAGCAAATAAGTATTATAATAGTCTCAAAATTATTTTGAATAGAGCTGTATTAAAGATTATGAGAGGGTCTTGCTACCTTTATTTTCAGCCTAGAACTTGACACTGTCACATCTCTAACCTGTCCAGCAGATTGCAGATGGATACGCTAGACCTGAAAGAGACCCTGCTTCCTCAACTTACTCCGTGGAATTTACAAGAGCAAGTATTTGCTGTTCTCTCCAAAGCACAAGAGAGAGTTGGGTCCACGCTGCCTGGATTATAATGTTTGGGTCCTGCACTCCCTAAGTGCTTCAGGGAATGGCAGACACTCAATCAGATCATCACTGCTTTTACCACGGGGAGAACTTAATGCTGAGGCAAGGTCAGAAGGAGGGTGGGAGAAGTGTTCCTTCCTGGGAAGCAGAGTGGGGAAACTCCACAGAAAAATGGGCAAGAAAAATAGCCCCTTAGACCCATGAAAAGTGCCATCATACATGATACCCTTGACTTCCAAGTATTTTTGTAGAGCTGTTTAGAACTTGGACTCAGCAGACATGACTTCACGTTCTATACTGCCACCTTTTGACTAGAACTTTGGATAAATACCTTAAGTGTCTAACCCCTAGTTTCTTCATCTGGAAAAGGACATTAATACTGGTAGAGTTGATGTGGATATTACATGTAAAGCATTGTACAAAGAAGTGCCCGATCTGTAGAAAAGCCCCCCCAAAATGTTAGCTATCATTGTAATTGTTATTATTTTATAATTACCATAATTTTTATTCTCGAATATCTTCTTCATTTTGAGTTGAACTTGATTACATATTCACAGATAGGTTGATGGTTTATTAAAATCAGTACTGAACTCTAACTCAGAGTCAGCGAACTTGGCCCATGAGCCACATTCATCCTCCCATATTCCTTTAGTTTTTTCACCTTGTAAACAAATTTGTACTGAAAGACAGCCGCACTTATTTGTTAACATACTGTCTATAGCTGCTTTTGAGAATAAGTGGCAGAGTTGAGTAGTTGGGACACACACCAGATACCACGTGGCTCACAAAGCCTAAGATATTTACTTTTGGGCTCTGAACAGAAAAGTTTGGAACTCCTCCTAACCTCTGTGCATGCAGATGATACATCAAAATGGCCCATCTTGGGTGGTAAGAAACATGTATGCAATTCAAAATCAGATGGAATATCAATACACTTTGAGAAAGGAAATGATGAAAATTCCCACTGATTTGGGTTTATGAGGCAGTCAGACTTCAGGAACTTTGCTGAGATGACTTTGAAATAATGTGGTGTTAGGACCCTCCAAATAAACGCAGATAGGCAGGATTTTGTTTTATTCTATTGTTTCTTAATAAAATGTTTTTAAGTAAATGAGTCTCTTTTCATTTTTACTAATTCTTTTTCCTCATTTCTTTGGGTTTGTCATTATTTTCTAGCAGCATAAGATAAATACCAATTCCCTTATTTTTCACCTCTCTTCTTTAATAATAAAGTCACTTAACAGTACAAGTTTTTCTCAATCCTGCTTTTTCTGTATTTCATAGGTTTGGTTATAAATTATTCTCCTTTCCATTGTTTTTCAGTGTATAATTTTATTTTATTTTTTTGATTTTGATGTTGGTTTTGATTCAAGATTTATCTAATAGTGTGCTTCTTAATTTCCAAGTAATTACAATGCATTTTTACTCTTTTGTTTAATTCTACTATATTTTTAGAATGTTATGCATAAACAAACACTTTATTTTTGGATTTAAAATACTCATTTTAACTGTATGTTTAACTTTTGTAAATGTTCCATAGAAATACAATAAAGTTTATTCTCTATTTGGTGAATTTAATGCTCTTTCTCTCTCAATATATAACCATAGTTGTGTTATGTTACCAAATATGTTGATTGCATTTTCAGAGCATCCGTGTCCTTACTTGTTTTTTGTCTACTATCTCAATTTCAAATAGATATATTAAAATCTTACATTTGAGCTTTAAAAAAAAGCATAATATGACCTCATTCATGCATATGCAAATTGTCCTTAGATGTGTGTATTCCTTTCTTATTCCCAGGTATTATCAGCATTATATCATTATCACATTTTTATTTCCTCCAAATTAGTGTCTCTATCGTTTCGAACCTTTCTAATTTTAAAGCTGATATATGAATGAATACTTCTATTGACCAACCCTGTAAATACTTGATTAATTTCTTAGATAAGAATGGCTTTTCTTGCATAGATGTTGACAAAAACACACAGCAATATCCCTTTGACTGTACCTGCTTTGAGCTGGTGCCCAGCCTTACGTTAGCTGCCTATACTCTGGAGTCTTGGCCATGATGGGAGAGTTTTTCCTTCCAAGACGTTATCCCATTATAGACGCTAGGTGGAGCTGAAATCTCACTTAATGCTTCCCATAAGCGACGCCGATCTGGGTTTTCTCCCAAATCAACATCAAACTCTGATTTAGGCTGTTTTTTTGTCTGCCATTTTCTTGAGCCTCATATACAGATCATACTCCATAGTGATTTTTAATCCACTGAAAGTCTTATGCTGCAAAAACCTGTGTGCCTCAGGAAAAGAAGGAAGGTGAAACGGGAAAAACATCAAACTTATTTGCCCACACTGCTTAGGTGTAACCGAGGCCAGGAATCTGAGCTCTACAGAGTATAAGTTAATTTTGGATAGAATTTGGAATTTTCTAATTAGTCTCCAAATCTCTACATCCAGAATGGTTTAGAAATTTTCAGAAATAAAATATGATTTCTTTCTGGGTAAAACGTGATTTGATTCTTTCAGAATTAGTCATCCAAATTTCAGAACGATCAATTTGTCCTTGTTCATTGCTGTCTAGTCAGTGCAAAAACTCAGCATTACTCACATTTTTATAGAGAATCTGGCTTAAAAAATATTTACCCCATGTGAAATCATAAATACATTCTGCTATTATTTCCTTAGAAATTTAAAGTTCATTTTTTCATAAATAAGTCTTTAAACTGAAATGTATTTTTTTAAGTCTGGTAAAAAAGAAAAAGAAAAAAGATCTTGCTGAGGGAAGAGACTGTGGAAAGGATTGGGGATCACAGGAAAATAGAATGTATTAAGTGTCTATCCTGTCTTGCAGGAAGGTAGATATTGGCAAAATTTAAAAAAAAATAAAATTGAAGGAAGAGGTAGCAACCAGAAAAGATTTGAAAAGAATGTATGAATTTAAAATCATCAAAGGAGATTTGATCTGTAAAGTACAGAGCAGGAAAGAAAAAAATGAAAAATAAAAGTTACTATAAATAAAAAATGCAAAGTAACTTGGAGAAATATTTGTTTTAATCAGATTGGGCTGCTGTAACAAAATACCATTGACTGGGTGGCTTAAACAGCTGGAATTTATTTCTTAAAGTCCTGTATGCTGGGAAGTCCAAGATCAATGTGCCTGTCAGTTTGGTTCCCTGGCGAGGGCCTTCTTTCTGGCTTGAAGATTTTCTCCCAATTATCTTACAAATTTAACATAGTCTTAAAACATTATGTTGGATATGTGGCATAACAGCCAAAATTTTCATTCAAAAATTTATATTAAAGGCTAAAAACTTATAGATTGCTAGGTTCACCTTAAGAAAATAAATGACAAAACTGACTAGATATGAAGACATTCTGCAAAACTCTAGTTATAAACCAACATTATCTTTATGTATGAAGAGTCAAGTAGACAAAGGAAGTAGGATAGAAGCTTTAGAAATAAACGCATGCATTTATGAGAACTTGATATACTATAAAGATGGCATAACAAATCAGTGGTTAGAAGAGATAAGGAAAATTTATTCTCTGAAGAAGAAAAATAAGACTAGCCCTAGGTCTTTCTTATACCCAATACAAAAGCAGATTCCGAATATGTTATAGACAAAGCATATGACATTTACACATAAGAAAAGAGAAGAAAATTAGGAAAGCTTTGTAGACTATGGATAGAAAAAGACTTCTTATTCAACACCAAAGCATACATTATAATATGAAGAACCAATTGTTATGATGTTATCAATTGTAAGATTTTTCTGTTCACTGAAAGATAAATTCCCCCATTGATAAATGGGGAATCTATTGACTAAATTTAAAACTAATGAGTGACTGTTATATGGAATAAAAATAACTTCTGTTAATCAAGGAAAAGACAGAAACCCAAATGGGGAAAAAAAGAAACAATGAAAGACATAACTATCATAGATCAGACTTTTGCATAGCTAAACAGTGCACGAAGATACTTCATACTCATAATCAGAGAAATGCAAATTAAGACAGTGAGACGTTACTTTTGTCAAAGAGACTATAATTAAAAAGGATAAAAATATAAAGTGTTAGTGAATGTGTATGGAGTGCTTTCACTCATCTGCAGCGAAAAGTATTCTGAAAAGCATTTGTTCTAAATTAAATACTAATATAGGTATGATTCTATGACCATATATATACATCATACAGAAGTTCTCAGAAACATCTATAGTCAGATGAAGAAAAGGATATTGATTGTGATATTGTTTGTGGTGACAGTCGCTTGGTAGCAATCTCAGTGTCTGTCCCTAAGAGATATGATGGATGTTTAAATGTACTAGATGTTCACTATGGTTCACTGTGAAATACTAAGAATAAACAAACATGTTTTCAGCAACACCAAAAGATCTCTAATCACAAGTTTGGGTAAGAAAAGCAAAAACAGTATAAGATTTATACTCTATGGGTAAGTTAAAAAAATATATATCCACAAAACACACCTTATTTTATAAAGTTATATTTACGGGCATAGATCAAGCATAGTAGCGTTTGGATGAGGAGAATAAGAATAGTGGTCATCAAAGAAAGGCAAAAATAAAATAAAAGGATGACTGACAGAGATAGATTATGGCAATGTGTTTTTTAATTTAAAAGTGTGATTAACTCAATTTTTTGAGGCTGGGCTCCAACAGAAAAACAAATAAAAGGAAAACAAAAAAAGAAGATAGGAAATAAAACTCTCATATCTGATGTTTGCTACTTGGAGTTCTGAACACTTTATTTAATACTTCATTTTAAAAGGAACATTTTGAGCATTTATTTTTTAATTTCAGATTTTTTTTAGATAAAGTAGTTTTTTTTTATTTGAGAATATTACATTTTGGTTACATGAATTGCATTTGTACAGTTTGAGTTAAAGTTATAAGTGTGCCCATCACCCAGATGTGTGCATTGTACCCATTAGGTGTGAATTTACCTGTCCCCTTCTCGCTCCCCCCCCACCTGGTTGGTTTCTGTTGAGTTTTACTTCCATTTTAATTAATCGGGACACAGTAGGGAGAAGGAAGTCTCCCTTGATCTTTCTAAATGTGAAATTCTTTTTCATTGCTTATTCTTGCTCCAATTGTTTATTGTTACTATTGTTGATTACTCCACCAATACTATATCACTACAATGCATTTATATACTGATTAATTCTTGTTTATCCTGCTTGCTGTTCCATGTGTGCTTTCCATCAGAGGATTAATTCCATCCACACTAGAATAGTCTCAGCCTTACCTCTCTGGATATTGTGTGTCCAATACTTCCTTCTTTGTCTTTCTCCTGCATTCTTATGAGAGGTATTAGAGATAAATTGGATCCTCCCACTAAATCTGTCATTTGACCTCTGCCTCTGAACTACTTTTTCTTGTTTTCATTCTGTAGTTTACAGATGTGCATTCTTTACAACGATAAGCAAACATTTAAATCTTTTCTTTGACTATATCTCTTTTCGACCTGAACGATCTCTTAAGTATTTAACTTCATTGATTATATTTTTAATACCTAGCATTTGAAACTAGTTCTTTTTTATATCATCCTGCTCTGTGTTTCATAGCTTCCTTTCTCTTATGCCTTTGAGAATCTGCAACATACTCATTTTAGGGTCATCTCAGATTTGTTATTTCATACTGTATCTGAAGTGACAATCTCCTGAATTTTGATTTTGTCAGCTATTATTCTTAGCATTTATTTCCTCCTATGTTTTGGAATTTTGGTTTGCAGGCCCATCTATAAAGATTCCCTCTCTCTTTCTCTCTCTTGTCTTCTCTGCTTACATGTCCCTTGTCTTTAGTTTTGTGTCTTTCGATTTGGCCCTATAGTCCCCTGTTTATAGCCAGATCTGATATTATCAGTTTAACACTTTAATCTTCTGGGGATGTTGGGGCTATCTCAGGTCAAAGCATGGCCCAGTAAGCAGCTCAGTTTTAGTTCCCAGTGGAAAAAATTTCTATTTTTTCCCACATCCTTAGGTATGCCCCTTTATACATGTCTTTTCCTTGGGAAAGGTTACAGCTTTTGCTTGCGCCCTCTCCTCCTTCGTGAGCCTGGATTCAAACAGCGAACCTGGATCAGCGTCCGCCTCCGTGAGGCATTTTTATCTGTCACTCCCTATCTACTCTGCCTGCTGCGAAGGCAAAGCCCATAGGCATAAAGTTTTGACTCTCTTGTCTGCTTTTACATCTGATTCCATTTCTGGTTCCATGGACATTTATCTTATTTTGAAGAATTACTATGCTTTTAAATTTTTTTTCTTTCCAAATTGTTTCCATAATCCATATTTTTTTGATGTGCAGAGAATGTCTCAAAGAGTGAACTGATCTCCTTGTATTCTTTTTCATTAAAACCAAAACAACAAATAAATAACAGTAAGGGAGATCCTTTTAAAGTCATTTGAAATAAATTATTTTCTCAAAGCTTTAAAATGTGTAACTATATTCAAGTCTCTAAGTGATGTTTCAAAAGTTATTTTTCTAAACTCATGCAAAATTTTTTTAATCTGCTAGTTGTTAGTCAAGATTTTAAAGTTAAAAATGACATAATTATAGCTTTTAGAAGAGTTAAGCCACGTTGTTCCTTTGAAGACATACTAGCAAAGCATAATTGCAAATAATATTGCTTAATAGACAGACTTATTTTAGTTGCTTAGTTAAACTTATTTTAGTGGATCTATGTTGTAAAAATAAAACTTGAAGATTAAAGAGTGAATGTACATTATCTCAATCATTAATTCAGGCCATTCTCCTCCTTAGAAAGTGTGATTTCACACCAACCCTTGGCAACAGATAAAATTTTGAAATTGCACTAAAAATAAAATAGTACTTATAATTTTACTTAAATATTTTGATCACTGAGAAATAGATCCATTTTAATATTAATGAGATATATTTACTCAAAAGTGTAGTAGCTACTTGCAGTATGGCTTTTGCAAAACTGCTATAAAAATAGTCATTTCTGAGAATCATTCTTTTTGGATATTTATCATAAAGATATTTATATATTAATTTGTGCCTGACATGCTTAGAGAATATAAAGCACACAAATGTTCAACAAAAATATTGTTAAGGGAGAAAAAATGGCGGAGTTAGGGTAGCCTCCCGGATCTCTGCTTCCAGAGAGGGAGACATAGATCCCGGTCTGCTACACACAATCGGAGCGCTCTCCCACAAAAACAGCGAGGGGAATCGGTGCAGATTCAGTGGGGGACACACAAATCAGGAAAAAGAATAACAGGAGATAGGAATACAAAACCTGGAAAGTGCGGACA